>JAPZIH010000711.1:6955726-7088226 GCA_027410445.1 Discoglossus pictus
TCTCTCTGTCTCTCCCTCTGTGTCTCTCTCTCTCTCTGTGTCTCTCTATCTCTCTCTCTCTCCCTCTGTGTCTCTCTCTCTCTGTGTGTCTCTGTCTCTCTCTGTGTGTCTCTGTCTCTCTCTCTGTCTCACCCTCTGAGTCTCTGTCTCTCTCTCTCTCTGTGTCTCTCCCTCTGTGTCTCTGTCTCTATGTATATATATATATATATATATATATATATATATATATATATATATATTCTCTCTTTCTCTATGTATATATATATATATATATATATATATATATATATATGCTGTCTCTCTCTCTCTATCTATATATATATATATATATATATATATATATATATATATTCTCTCTATCTCTATGTATATATATATATATATATTCTCTCTATGTATATATATATATTCTCTAGATTGCTACTTACCTCTCTTTCTCTAAGTAATAAGTCATCTAGAATATAAAGTATAAACACTAATAGATTGCTCCCAGAATATGTCACAGCTCCAGCCTCTTCTGTTTATATCACAGAGATGTCACACATATACATTACATGGGCACAATAACATGGAAACTCTCCTGACCAATAAAATAATTGGATAAGCGGTGACCTCACCAGTTGCTTGGCAGAAATACACTAAATTATGCTGTCCGATTGTTACAAGCGTATGTGCACAGTGTGAGAAAGTTGTATGCGCACAGTGTGACCATGGAAACAAAATGACTTCATAGAACCGCCCCCTAACTGTGGTGATTGGTGACAGGGTTAATTAAGGGCTTATGGGTGTCTGTATTGACCCCCATGAGTGACAGGGTAATTAAAAGTTTATGGGGCTCTGTATTGACCCGCATAAGTGTCAGGGTTAATTGAGGGCTTATGGGGGTCTGTATTGACCCCCATAATTGACAGGGTTAATTAAGCGCTTATCAGGGTCTGTATTGACCCCCATGAGTGACTTGGTTAATTCAGGGTTTATAGGGGTCTGTATTGACCCCAATGAGTGGCAGGGTTAATTAAGGGCTTATGGGGGTCTGTATTGACCCCCATGAGTTACAGGGTTAATTCAGGGTTTATAGGGGTTTTCTATTGACCCCCATGAGTGACAGGGTTAATTATAGGTTTATGAGGATCTGTATTGACGCCCATGAGGGACAGGGTTAGTTATAGGTTTATGGGGATCTGTATTGACCCCCATGAGTGACAGGGTTAATTATGGATTTATGGGGGTTTGGATTGACCCTCATGAGTTACAGGGTTAATTATTGGTTTATGGTGGTCTCTTTTGTCCCCCATGAGTGACAGGGTTAGTTAAGTGCTTATAGGGGTCTGTATTGACCCTCATGATTGACAGGGTTCATTAAGGGTTTATGGGGGTCTGCATTGACCCCCATGAGGGACAGGGTTAATTATAGGTTTAGGGGGGTATGTATTGACCCCCATGAGTGAGGGTGTTAATTAAGTGCTTATGGGGACCTGTATTGACCTGCATTAGTGACAGGGTTAAGTATAGGTTTATGGGGGTCTGTATTGATCCTCATGAGTGACTGGGTGTTTTAGGGTTGATGGGGCTCTGTATAGAGCCCCATGAGTGATAGGGTTAATTTTGATTTTATTACGGGTCGTTTAAGAACCCGTATGGCGGGAAATTTGAATTTTGATTACAGCTTGGGTTCCTGCTGCAAGGGTTAATGTGAGGTTAATCGGGGACCCCCACTGCTAGGATTAATGTGTGGTTAATGAGGGTTGCCAAGCTTATCTCGGATCCCTTCTTGGGTAAGTTGTACCTGGCTGGGCGGTCCGGGGTCATGGAGCCTCGTTTTCATTTTTTACGCCGGCCAATTTTTTCCTTGCTTAGCCGTTTTTCTAGTTGCGAAACGGTGGAATTTGGGGTTTAATTCCAATTTAACCTCACTTCCAGATGTCCTGGCTGTCTCCCTGTGCTGTGGGTGAGTGTTTTTTTTTTAGTTATTGGGTTTATTAGTGTGTTTTTAGTGTTTTTGTGCGTGCGCTGTTCGGGGGGTTAGTGCTGAGAGACACAGGGCAGGGAGACGAGGAGGGGAAGGAGAGGACTAAGTGCTGCGAGTTAACGGTTGTGTGGGGTGCTTTGGGGGCGCTGTGGAACTAAGTGCTGCGACTTTAGAGGTATGTGGGGTTGTGTTGTTACAAAGTCATGTGCCTTAAAGCCTCCACCTTCCGCAAATGCGGCCCCTCGCTTTGCGAGGGTTCGCATTTGCGGACCAACATGCACCCCAGCTCGCAAAGCGTGACGACGATTCGTAGTTTGACAACTATTATATGTGATATACTTGACCTATTTGTAATTAATATATGCAGCAAGGAATGTGCTGAAGAGCTAACAATCTGTTTTGATGTTCCTGCAGCATACAATGTAGATTTGCAGTGTTGTTGAGCTGAGATGGAAATGTCAGCAATGTGTGCAGTGTTTAGTGTAAATAGGCTGCGTGCACGAGGTGAAACCGTTTGTGTAGCTGTGTACTTCCGCATTCTGTAAGTTAGTGTTGTAAAATGGCGGTGAATGTGGTACGCGGGTGTGGAGCATGTAGCGTCCTTCCAAACAGTGTATTTATTACCTTGTACGGGTCTGTGTAAAAAGTTGTATGTGCCTGGCGGTGTTTTCCGTGCTTAGGGGTCGTGTAGCCTCGTTTTCTTTTTTTTCGGTGGCCATTTTTTCTCTTGCTTAGGGGATTTTCGAGTGGCGAAAGTCTCTAAACTGGCTTTAAATCTTTTTAGAGGTGATTTTTTTCAAGGTGCTGCGGGACTAGCAGTGTGAATTCTGTATTAGATTTTTCTGTTGATGTTTAGTTCCGCGGGTTGTGGGTATTATGCGCAAGTTGTGCGGGGTCTTGTAACAAATCCCAGCGTGTGACCGTCTCATGTTTATTTGTACAGACCATAATGACATGTAACAAATCCCAGCGTGTGACCGTCTCAAGTTTATTTGTACAGACCATAATGACATGTAACAAATTCCAGCGTGTCACTGTCTCATGTTTATTTGTACAGACCATAAAGACATATAACAAATCCCAGCGTGTGACCGTCTCATGTTTATTTGTACAGACCATAAAGACATATAACAAATCCCAGCGTGACCGTCTCATGTTTATTTGTACAGACCATAAAGACATATAACAAATCCCAACGTGTAACCGTCTCGTGTTTATTTGTACAGACTATAAAGATGTGTAACAAATCCCAGCGTGTGACCGTCTCATGTTTATTTGTACAGACCATAAAGACATATAACAAATTCCAGCGTGTGACCGTCTCATGTTTATTTGTACAGACCATAAAGACACATAACAAATCCCAGCGTGTGACCGTCTCATGTTTATTTGTACAGACCATAATGACATGTAACAAATCCCAGCGTGTGACCGTCTCAAGTTTATTTGTACAGACCATAATGACATGTAACAAATTCCAGCGTGTCACTGTCTCATGTTTATTTGTACAGACCATAAAGACATATAACAAATCCCAGCGTGTGACCGTCTCATGTTTATTTGTACAGACCATAAAGACATATAACAAATCCCAGCGTGACCGTCTCATGTTTATTTGTACAGACCATAAAGACATATAACAAATCCCAACGTGTAACCGTCTCGTGTTTATTTGTACAGACTATAAAGATGTGTAACAAATCCCAGCGTGTGACCGTCTCATGTTTATTTGTACAGACCATAAAGACATATAACAAATTCCAGCGTGTGACCGTCTCATGTTTATTTGTACAGACCATAAAGACACATAACAAATCCCAGCGTATGACCGTCTCATGTTTATTTGTACAGACCATAAAGACCTGTAACAAATCCCATGTGTGCCCATCTCATGTTTATTTGTACAGACAGTAACAAAGTGACACCATCAGATCTCTCAGAGTCTGACCAAGAAGAAGAGACAAATATGAGGAGTCCCCGGGAGATTAAAGAGGAGGAAATTCCTGTAAATATCAGTGAAGGTGAGTAATATCTTATAGACAATTATCACTTACTTTAGTCCTTATTGAGGTGGATTTCTCCTTCATCTCTCACCCAAGAAGTTTTACAAACATCGCAGCTCATGATAAAGGTGAATTAAATAGATTTTAAGACACAAACACTAGATTGATAGTAAATAATTACAACGGTGAAGGTCTATTATCTGTTCATCTCTATCTGTAGGACCTTTAGATGTGAAGCCTCCAGTTGTCTCCAAGGTTGAACAAGAAGATCTGAATATAAGAGATCAGCAGCAGGTGAAGGAGGAGGAGAGTCCTGGGAATATCAGGGAAGGTGAGATATTAGTACAAAATGAGAAAATTGATAATAAATTCTGTAACGTCACACTGTCACCATAACAATATGTTTATATTATCTTAAAGAGAATTCAAAATGGTCTATACATTGCAATAGCTATTTATCTCTATAGTACATATTTCTCAAGATATGCAGCATTCTTTGTGCAACTTAGTATCATAATGGATAGCCCAGAGAGCTTGATAAGGGTGGGGGGAGGGTCTAGAATTTAGTACTGTCCAATCATTACTAATATCAGTCTATAACTTAATGTCTAACACATGCACGCAGCAAATGTACAGGATAATTCACATTCACATATATAGTTGTCATTGTCCAGAATGATACATCCCAAAGGGCAAGTTCCTAGTTCAGTATATAGTTAAGGAATTATAAAGATTCAAACATTTATAATAATAATAATAATAATGTATTTGTGTTCATTCTCTTAATTAGTGATACAGGAATATTATGGTAATATATTATAATTAATATGTAATACAAATCTGTATAAATATCACAATAAGCCCCAAGTGTAAGGAATTATTTATTACTAGCGACTTGCCCATCAAAAATGATGGGGCAATAAAATGTTAAGCCATAGCAATGCTGTTTGCCACACAATATAAGGCTTTTGCTCCTCTGTGGACCTTTGGCGCTCATTGTGAGCGCCGCACTGAGCGCCTTCAGCGCTCATTGTGAGCCTATCTCCTTGTGTACTTCAATTGTCCGGCATAGCAACAATCACCTTTTGGCGCTGATCGCGAAGACAGATATATAAGTACAGTGTACAGTGAATTAATAAAGTAATATGTATTAATAAATGAATATACTTTACCTATTGATATCTAATATGCAGCAATCAATATCCTGAAGAGGTAACAATCTATTTGGGTTTTCCTGCATCTAAAAATGTATAGTTGGAGTGTTGATCATCTGAGGAGAAAGTGTCAGCAATGTGGCAAGTGTGCAGTGATAATAGGCTGCTTGCGCAAGACCAAACCATTTTGTTTAGGCGGGTAAGGCGGCATTTTAGAATCCTAGTGTTATGAGTTGTAAGTAAGTGTTGTAAAATGTGTTACTTGGCTCGCAAGCATTTTCCGTCCGTCCCTTGTAATGGTATATTTTGTATCTGCTACGTTCCTGGCTAACTCGTACGTACCTGGCGGTGATTTTCCCAGCTCTGTGTCTTTTAGCCTCGTTTTTATTTTTTTCATCCGTCATTTTTTTTTTCTCTTAGTCGATTTTCAAGTGCCGAAACTTCTTAAATGCGACCTAAATGTGCGTGCAACCTCACTCCCAGACGTCCTGGCTGTCTCCCCGTGCTTTGTGTGATGCTTGTTTTTTATATTTTGTTTTTATTCTTCTGAGTTTTTGGCGAGGGACGCATTTGTGCGAGCTAGCTTTGCTAGCTCGCAAAGTGTGAAGATGACTCGCAGTTTGACATTTATTATTTGTGATTATTTGCCAGTTAACAGATGCACTCTATGGTCTCTACATGTACATTCACCCACTCACCTCAATCCCCATTGTCTCTACACGTACATTCACCAACTCACCTCAATTTCCATTGTCTCTACACGTACATTCACCCACTCACCTCAATCCTCATGGTCTCTACACGTACATTCACCCACTTACCTCACTCCCCATGGACCCTACACGTATACTCACCCACTTACTTCAATCCCCATGGACCCTACACGTACATTCACCCACTTACCTCAATCCCTATGGACCCTACATGTACACTCACCCACTTACCTCAATCCCCATGGACCCTACACGTACACTCACCCACTTATCTTACTCCCTATGGTCTCTACACGTACATTTACCCACTTATCTCACTCCCTATGGTCTCTACACGTACATTCACACACTTACCTTACTCACTATGGACTCTTCACGTACATTCACACACTTACCTCACTCCCTACGGACCTAAATGTTCATTTCAATGTAATGTTTTTATTTTAAATTGTATTTTTTTTTTCAAAATTTATTTATTTTTTATTGTAATTATTTATTTTTAGTAAATTGCGTTTTTATTATTTACATACATTTTTAGTTAGGTGTTAAGATATTACAGATTTTTACAGGTACCCCCATGGTAGAGGATTAGGGTACTATGGAAGTCCATAGGGACCCTTATGGTAGAGGACTAATTTTAAATACCATGGGGAACCCTATTGGGGATGGTCGGTGGGGCATTCCAAGTGCCCTCTGAACACTTAGTACAATTTCTTTACTAATATAACCTCAGAAAACGTAGTGCCCGTTTTATTAACAGCATCTACTATTTTATTCCTATTACTATTTAATCTCCACACTCTGAGCATCCGGGTAAGGTCATCCTTTTTCAATGATAATGGATGAAAAGATTATGCATATAAAAGAGTATTTGTATCAGCATGCTTAATACTCCACTGTGATGTCCATATTCAACTTTATGTAGATATCGTTATCACTTAATTGATTCAAAATCTCTTTCATATAATCCTCATAAATCATAAGCACTAGGGAACATTTCTTATTTGCTGGTGTAATGACCCCAATCTGCCATTTTATTTTTAATAGCACAACTTCCTGATAGAAGACTTTGCACACACAGGAAGTTTGTATCTGCACAGTGGGAAAGTGTCAGTAACTACAGTCGGTGCTCTCTGCAGAGCTAATGGGCAGATTGTTAGTTTACAGAAACACCCACATGTGTAAGAGGCATAAAAAATGACAGCCTGCAGCAAGCAATAATTGCATGTAGAAGTTGCAATATGTAAAGCTTGTGTTTATACAGTATTTGTTTTTTCTTTTAAATAACACTTTGCAGACTATCAGATTTAGTTAAGCAAAAGACCATAATTGATGATAATTGGTATGCACCGGATCACTTCACTCTATATACTGTACATTCAGACATATTTTGCTTTGTTTTTGTATGATTTGACTTTTTATTAACTGCAAATTGGTCTCTTTAATTGATTATAATTACTATAATAGGTATATACCAATTATTTCCATATAGAAGAATGTTAAAGCTGTCAGAATTTACTCTTTTTTTTTTTTTACAATAGATGGATCCACGATTTGGAATAACATTGGAGAAGACCACATTTGTAACACAGTAGAAAAACTATTTCCATGTTCTGAATGTGGGAAATGTTTCAATCGTCTCTCAGTACTTAATGTACATATGAGGACTCATACAGGAGTAAAACCTTTTCCATGTTCTGAATGTGGGAAATGTTTCAGTCAGGCATCATCTCGTAATAACCATAAGAGGACTCATACAGGAGAAAAGCCTTTTTCATGTTCTGAATGTGGGAAATGTTTCAGTCAGGTCTCACATCTTAATACACATAAGAGGACTCATACAGGAGAAAAGCCTTTTTCATGTTCTGAATGTGGGAAATGTTTCAGTCGGGTCTCACATCTTATTACACATAAGAGGAATCATACAGGAGAAAAGCCTTTTTCATGTTCTGAATGTGGGAAATGTTTCAGTCGGGTCTCAAATCTTAATAAACATAGGAGGACTCATACAGGAGAAAAGCCTTTTCCATGTTCTGAATGTGGGAAATGTTTCAGTCATCTCTCAAACTTTAATATACATAAAAGGACTCATACAGGAAAAAAGACTTTTCCATGTTCTGAATGTGGGAAATGTTTCAGTTATCTCTCAGATCTTAATAAACATAAGATGACGCATACAGGAGAAAAGCCTTTTCCATGTTCTGAATGTGGGAAATGTTTCAGTCAGCTCTCAGTTCTTAATATCCATAAGAGGACTCATACAGGAGAAAAGCCTTTTCCATGTTCTGAATGTGGGAAATGTTTCAGTCAGCTCTCAGATCTTAATAGACATAAGAGGACTCATACAGGAGAAAAGCCTTTTCCATGTTCTGAATGTGGGAAATGTTTCAGTCAGCTCTCAGATCTTAATAAACATATGAGGACTCATACAGGAGAAAAACCTTTTCCATGTTCTGAATGTGGGAAATGTTTCAGTTTTCTCTCAGATCTTAATAAACATAAGAGGACTCATACAGGAGAAAAGCCTTTTTCATGTTCTGAATGTGGGAAATGTTTCCGTCATGTCTCACACCTTAATAAACATAAGATGACTCATACTGGAGAAAAGCCTTTCCCATGTTCTGAATGTGGGAAATGTTTCAGTCATGTCTCATACCTTAATAAACATAAGATAATGCATACAGGAGAAAAGCCTTTTTCATGTTCTGAATGTGGGAAATGTTTCAGTCAGGTTTCATACCTTAATACACATAAGAGGACTCATACAGGAGAAAAGCCTTTTCCATGTTCTGAATGTGGGAAATGTTTCAGTCAGGCCTCACATCTCAAGCGACACATGAGAACTCACACAGGATAAACACCATTTGCATGATCTGAAACTCACACGAGAAAATGTTTCAGTAAGATTTGAAATGACACAAGAAAACTCACACAAGATAAAGACCAGTTTTATGTATGGAATGTGGGTAAGGGTTTAATATGAGTCCGCCATTACACATCAACATGACACATCATGCAATTCTACTTCACTCATATAAATGTAAGTAATTAAAAACATTAGCAAGCTCATAAAGATCTATGGATATCTGAGTTGTAAATCACATTAATAGAGCAGTAAGTTGTACTAATGTATCAGCTTGTATTATTACAATACATGATATGATGCTGGGCTGTGCATTGCTGCTTTTTACTTGGTTACCAATAACTTTTCGATTTAAGGGATCCAGAACGTATAGACTTTGCTCTACACCATCATACTGAGCACTCATAATACATTTGTGGACCTGTAAACTAAGCTATATATATTTTTTATATAATATTTTTGTTTTTTTTAACCTTAGTAGCTCCTTCCATTAATTTTCCTATTTTCTATGTACATTTGTTTCATCAAACAAAGCAATGAGTTTAAAGGGCTTGAAAATAAAGAAACTCTATGCTTTTAGGTACTGAAAGACTCATAAATGTCAATAAAGATATTTTTTAATTGATTAAGAATTGACTGGGATATTTCTTGATTTATTCATATATCACCCTCATCCACTGTTCCCTCTAAGCTGTGCGCGCCCACACATACCCTGAGATGAACGCACACAACTAAACATGGAGTGCACACAGATCCCTAGGGGGATATGTAATCTTAGTTTTCCCCATTATCTTTTTCCACCCATTAAGAAATTGATCTCCATTGACCTTATATACATTTCATTTTGCAATGTATGATTCCTTTCTCTTTATGTGCTTATAACGTTTTCCCAATTAATTGTTTCCACCCAGGGAGAAATATATCTCCATTGAATCACACAGGACAAAAGGAAAAGGGTCAATGGAGATCAATTTCTTAATGAGTGGAAAAAGGTTCATGGGAAAACTAAAATTAAATATCCACCTGTAGGGAATTAGAAATGAATGTTCTTTCATATGGAATTAGTAGATGATGCCACTAGGCTGGTGGCGATAGAGACTGAGTACTTGGTGGGAACAAAGAACAGAATCTGTGGTTAAATGACTGAAGATATTTAGAATATCTGAAGGAGTTACTATTTAGTACAAATAGTGCACTTTTATTGTATACTATGGCCTTGATTCAATTGAGCTGTCGTTGTTTACAGGAGCCCGCAAACTAATTTGCTGTTCAATTGGCGTCTTTTTGCAAACTGCAAACGATCTACGGGTTACAGGCTAAAAATCCCTGTGGTTGTAAAAATAGTAACTTGCAACAGTTACAATCGCAAAATCGCTATTCAATTGCTACAGTTCCTCCAGCCCTTAAATATTTTCACACCCGTAAATGTCAAATGTAGAAGGAAATCCAACGGGTACCAGATAGGACACACAAGGGGGTTTAACCCCTGTTCGTAGCACTGTAAATGCAAATAAAAAATCAATACTACACTTTAAAAGATGGGGAAAGTGATGAAATACATTAGAATTAATTGCTCAACAGCCTCAAACTCGTAAATCTGCAATCAAAAAATATTTTTTTATGTGTAATTTCAGTTGTATATCAATTTTAGGAATCAATGAGTTAATACATATCAGGCCACCCACATGGACTAGAACATTTCCTTCATTCATTTTATTATTGTGTACATTGCAGGATTGCGAGTCTGATCGCATATCGGGCTCCTAGATGCTAATTGATTGACATGTAACCTCCATCTTTTAGTGATGTCATGATGTCGATCTCATTTTCTATTGTCTGTTTCTAAATCAGTAGTTACTGCCTTGCTTAGTTGATCATGTTCATGCTCTGAAATGCTACTCATGATTGCATGGTTTACGGGTTAGGCTTTCGGCCTGTAAGTTGCAGGCTTGTTCAATTGAATCGCTCTGTAATTGTAGCAAATTTCAATTGAATAAGGCCCTATTTAAGTTATGTTTAAGTATGCTCTGATATATGGACTAATACCCGCCACAGCTATGATCATTAAAACACTTAAAACTAATACAGTATAAAAGCCACTACTGAATAATTACTCCCACCCTAATTCACAACTCAATCCTATAAAAATGAACAGAGTGATAGTGAAGTAAAAGATCACTCTTTTTGACATGATTACAGCAATCCGAACCCTCAAGCAACCAGAAAAAAATAGAATCATGTACTTTAAATACAAATTAAGATTTACAGGGCTCAACAAATGCTAGGAGCCAGATTATGATGCCACAAAATGCTTACAGGCACCTAGATTTCATCCACTGTATGTCTCTGCAATTTGATTTTATCTGGAAGTAGACGGGCATGAGTGACTGAGCCAGGGCAGTGTTGGCGTTACATACCCCGGGCATAAGTGACTGAGTCAGGGCAGTGTTAGGGTTACATTCCCCCGACATGAGTGACTGAGCCAGTACAGTGTTGGCGTTACATACCCCAGGCATGAGTGACTGAGCCAGGGCAGAGTTTTCGTTACATTCCCCGACATGAGTGACTTAGTCAGGGCAGTGTTGGCGTTACATTCCCTGGGCATGAGTGACTGAGTCTGGGCAGTGTTGGCGTTACATATCCCGGGCATGAGTGACGGAGCCAGGGAAGTGTTGGCATTACATTCCCCAACATGAGTGACTGAGCCAGGGCAGTGTTGGCGTTATATTCCCCTGGCATGCATGACTCAGTCAGGGCAGTGTTGGCTTTACATTCCCCGGGCATGAGTGACTGAGTCAGGGCAGTGTTGGCGTTACTTTCCCCGGGCATGAGTGACTGAGTCAAGGCAGTGATGGCGTTACTTCCCCCGGGGATGAGTGACTGAGACAGGGCAGTGTTGGCGTTACATACCCCGGGCATGAGTGACTGAGCCAGGGCAGTGTTGGCATTACATTCCCCGGCATGAGTGACTGAGTCAGGGCTTTATTGGCGTTACATTCCCCGGGCATGAGTGACTGAGTCAGGGCAGTGTTGGCGTTACATACCCCGGGCATGAGTGACTGAGCCCGGGCAGTGTTGGCGTTACATTCCTCGGGCATGAGTGACTGAGCCAGGGCAGTGTTGGCGTTACATTCCCCAGGCATGAGTGACTGAGTCAGGGCAGTGTTGGCGTTACTTTCCCCGGGCATGAGTGACTGAGTCAAGGCAGTGATGGCGTTACTTCCCCCGAGGATGAGTGACTGAGGCAGGGCAGTGTTGGCGTTACATACCCCGGGCATAAGTGACTGAGTCAGGGCAGTGTTGGCGTTACAAACCCCGGGCATGAGTGACTGAGCCAGGGCAGTGTTGGCATTACATTCCCCGGGCATGAGTGACTGAGTCAGGGCTTTATTGGCGTTACATTCCCCGGGCATGAGTGACTGAGTCAGGGCAGTGTTGGCGTTACATACCCCGGGCATGAGTGACTGAGCCAGGGCAGTGTTGGCGTTACATTCCCCGGGCTTGAGTGACTGAGTCAAGGCAGTGTTGGTGTTACATTCCCCGGGCATGAGTGACTGTGTCAAGGCAGTGATGGCGTTACATTCCCCGGGGATGAGTGACTGAGGCAGGGCAGTGTTGGCGTTACATACCCCGGGCATGAGTGACTGAGTCATGGCAGTGTTGGCGTTACATACCCCGGGCGTGAGTGACTGAGCCAGGGCAGTGTTGGCATAGCATTCCCCGACATGAGTGACTGAGCCAGGGCAGTGTTGGCGTTACATACCCCGGGCATAAGTGACTGAGTCAGGGCAGTGTTAGGGTTACATTCCCCCGGCATGAGTGACTGAGCCAGTACAGTGTTGGCGTTACATACCCCAGGCATGAGTGACTGAGCCAGGGCAGAGTTTTCGTTACATTCCCCAACATGAGTGACTGAGCCAGGGCAGTGTTGGCGTTTTATTCCCCTGGCATGCGTGACTGAGTCAGGGCAGTGTTGGCTTTACATTCCCCGGGCATGAGTGACTGAGTCAGGGCAGTGTTGGCTTTACATTCCCCGGGCATGAGTAATTGAGTCAGGGCAGTTTGGGCGTTACATACCCCGGGCATGAATGACTGAGCCAGGGCAGAGTTTTCGTTACATTCCCCGACATGAGTGACTTAGTCAGGGCAGTGTTGGCGTTACATTCCCCGGGCATGAGTGACTGAGTCAGGGCAGTGTTGGCGTTACATTCCCGGGGCATGAGTGACTGAGCCAGGGCAGTGTTGGCGTTACATTCCCCAGGCATGAGTGACTGAGTCAGGGCAGTGTTGGCGTTACTTTCCCCGGGCATGAGTGACTGAGTCAAGGCAGTGATGGCGTTACTTCCCCCGGGGATGAGTGATTGAGGCAGGGCAGTGTTGGCGTTACATACCCCGGGCATGAGTGACTGAGTCATGGCAGTGTTGGCGTAGCATTCCCCGACATGAGTGACTGAGCCAGGGCAGTGTTGGCGTTACATACCCCGGGCATAAGTGACTGAGTCAGGGCAGTGTTAGGGTTACATTCCCCCGGCATGAGTGACTGAGACAGTACAGTGTTGGCGTTACATACCCCAGGCATGAGTGACTGAGCCAGGGCAGAGTTTTCGTTACATTCCCCGACATGAGTGACTTAGTCAGGGCAGTGTTGGCTTTACATTCCCCGGGCATGAGTGACTGAGTCTGGGCAGTGTTGGCGTTACATATCCCGGGCATGAGTGATGGAGCCAGGGAAGTGTTGGCATTACATTCCCCAACATGAGTGACTGAGCCAGGGCAGTGTTGGCGTTATATTCCCCTGGCATGCGTGACTGAGTCAGGGCAGTGTTGGCTTTACATTCCCCAGGCATGAGTGACTGAGTCAGGGCAGTGTTGGCTTTACATTCCCCGGGAATGAGTGATTGAGTCAGGGCAGTGTTGGCGTTACATATCCCGGGCATGAGTGACGGAGCCAGGGAAGTGTTGGCATTACATTCCCCATCATGAGTGACTGAGCCAGGGCAGTGTTGGCGTTACTTTCCCCGGGCATGAGTGACTGAGTCAAGGCAGTGATGGCGTTACTTCCCCCGGGGATGAGTGACTGAGGCAGGACAGTGTTGGCGTTACATACCCCGGGCATGAGTGACTGAGTCAGGGCAGTGTTGGCGTTACATACCCCGGGCATGAGTGACTGAGCCAGAGCAGTGTTGGCATTACATTCCCCGGGCATGAGTGACTGAGTCAGGGCTTTATTGGCGTTACATTCCCCGGGCATGAGTGACTGAGTCAGGGCAGTGTTGGCATTACATACCCCGGGCATGAGTGACTGAGCCAGGGCAGTGTTGGCGTTACATTCCCCGGGCATGAGTGACTGAGTCAAGGCAGTGTTGGTGTTACATTCCCCGGGCATGAGTGACTGTGTCAAGGCAGTGATGGCGTTACATTCCCCGGGGATGAGTGACTGAGGCAGGGCAGTGTTGGCATTACATACCCCGGGCATGAGTGACTGAGTCATGGCAGTGTTGGCGTTACATACCCCGGGCGTTAGTGACTGAGCCAGGGCAGTGTTGGCATAGCATTCCCCGACATGAGTGACTGAGCCAGGGCAGTGTTGGCGTTACATACCCCGGGCATAAGTGACTGAGTCAGGGCAGTGTTAGGGTTACATTCCCCCGGCATGAGTGACTGAGCCAGTACAGTGTTGGCGTTACATACCCCAGACATGAGTGACTGAGCCATGGCAGAGTTTTCGTTACATTCCCCGACATGAGTGACTTAGTCAGGGCAGTGTTGGCGTTACATTCCCCGAGCATGAGTGACTGAGTCTGGGCATTGTTGGCGTTACATATCCCAGGTATGAGTGACGGAGCTAGGGAAGTGTTGGCATTACATTCCCCAACATGAGTGACTGAGCCAGGGCAGTGTTGGCGTTATATTCCCCTGGCATGCGTGACTGAGTCAGGGCAGTGTTGGCTTTACATTCCCCGGGCATGAGTGACTGAGTCAGGGCAGTGTTGGCTTTACATTCCCCGGGCATGAGTGACTGAGTCAAGGCAGTGTTGGTGTTACATTCCCCGGGCATAAGTGACTGTGTCAAGGCAGTGTTGGCGTTACATACCCCGGGCATGAATGACTGAGCCAGGGCAGAGTTTTCGTTACATTCCCCGACATGAGTGACTTAGTCAGGGCAGTGTTGGCGTTACATTCCCCGGGCATGAGTGACTGAGTCAGGGCAGTGTTGGCGTTACATACCCCGGGCATGAGTGACTGAGTCATGGCAGTGTTGGCGTTACATACCCCGGGCGTGAGTGACTGAGCTAGGGCAGTGTTGGCATAGCATTCCCCGACATGAGTGACTGAGCCAGGGCAGTGTTGGCGTTACATACCCCGTGCATAAGTGACTGAGTCAGGGCAGTGTTAGGGTTACATTCCCCCGGCATGAGTGACTGAGCCAGTACAGTGTTGGCGTTACATACCCCGGGCATGAGTGACTGAGCCAGGGCAGAGTTTTCGTTACATTCCCCGACATGAGTGACTTAGTCAGGGCAGTGTTGGCGTTACATTCCCCGGGCATGAGTGACTGAGTCTGGGCAGTGTTGGCGTTACATATCCCGGGCATGAGTGACGGAGCCAGGGCAGTGTTGGCATTACATTCCCCATCATGAGTGACTGAGCCAGGGCAGTGTTGGCGTTACTTTCCCCGGGCATGAGTGACTGAGTCAAGGCAGTGATGGCGTTACTTCCCCCGGGGATGAGTGACTGAGGCAGGGCAGTGTTGGCGTTACATACCCCGGGCATGAGTGACTGAGTCAGGGCAGTGTTGGCGTTACATACCCCGGGCATGAGTGACTGAGCCAGGGCAGTGTTGGCATTACATTCCCCGGGCATGAGTGACTGAGTCAGGGCTTTATTGGCGTTACATTCCCCGGGCATGAGTGACTGAGTCAGGGCAGTGTTGGCGTTACATACCCCGGGCATGAGTGACTGAGCCAGGGCAGTGTTGGCGTTACATTCCCCGGGCATGAGTGACTGAGTCAAGGCAGTGTTGGTGTTACATTCCCCGGGCATAAGTGACTGTGTCAAGGCAGTGTTGGCGTTACATACCCCGGGCATGAATGACTGAGCCAGGGCAGAGTTTTCGTTACATTCCCCGACATGAGTGACTTAGTCAGGGCAGTGTTGGCGTTACATTCCCCGGGCATGAGTGACTGAGTCAGGGCAGTGTTGGCGTTACATACCCCGGGCATGAGTGACTGAGTCATGGCAGTGTTGGCGTTACATACCCCGGGCGTGAGTGACTGAGCCAGGGCAGTGTTGGCATAGCATTCCCCGACATGAGTGACTGAGCCAGGGCAGTGTTGGCGTTACATACCCCGTGCATAAGTGACTGAGTCAGGGCAGTGTTAGGGTTACATTCCCCCGGCATGAGTGACTGAGCCAGTACAGTGTTGGCGTTACATACCCCGGGCATGAGTGACTGAGCCAGGGCAGAGTTTTCGTTACATTCCCCGACATGAGTGACTTAGTCAGGGCAGTGTTGGCGTTACATTCCCCGGGCATGAGTGACTGAGTCTGGGCAGTGTTGGCGTTACATATCCCGGGCATGAGTGACGGAGCCAGGGAAGTGTTGGCATTACATTCCCCAGCATGAGTGACTGAGCCAGGGCAGTGTTGGCGTTACTTTCCCCGGGCATGAGTGACTGAGTCAAGGCAGTGATGGCGTTACTTCCCCCGGGGATGAGTGACTGAGGCAGGACAGTGTTGGCGTTACATACCCCGGGCATGAGTGACTGAGTCAGGGCAGTGTTGGCGTTACATACCCCGGGCATGAGTGACTGAGCCAGGGCAGTGTTGGCATTACATTCCCCGGGCATGAGTGACTGAGTCAGGGCTTTATTGGCGTTACATTCCCCGGGCATGAGTGACTGAGTCAGGGCAGTGTTGGCGTTACATACCCCGGGCATGAGTGACTGAGCCAGGGCAGTGTTGGCGTTACATTCCCCGGGCATGAGTGACTGAGTCAAGGCAGTGTTGGTGTTACATTCCCCGGGCATAAGTGACTGTGTCAAGGCAGTGATGGCGTTACATTCCCCGGGGATGAGTGACTGAGGCAGGGCAGTGTTGGCGTTACATACCCCGGGCGTGAGTGACTGAGCCAGGGCAGTGTTGGCATAGCATTCCCCGACATGAGTGACTGAGCCAGGGCAGTGTTGGCGTTACATACCCCGGGCATGAGTGACTGAGTCAGGGCAGCGTTGGCGTTACATTCCGCGGGCATGAGTGACTGAGCCAGGGCAGTGTTGGTGTTACATTCCCCAGGCATGAGTGACTGAGCCAGGACAGTGTTGGCGTTACATTCCCCGGGCATGAGTAACTGAGTCAGGGCAGTTTTGGAGTTACATTCCCCGATTTCAGCACTTCCCCCTTCATACGAATGTACCTGTGTGTAAGTGAGGAGAGAAAGCTGCTGCTGCTAGAACAGCACTCACTGACACATATACTTAGCAGAGCATCCTATGTGCAGCTAATCTAGGCCTCTTTATTATGTAACTCTCAAGCAACCAAAAACTACATTTACCCGGCATCTACCAATCTCCATGGGTGCCGGTTAACTGGGAGTCTACTGTACTATAAAAGGAGATTTAGATCTATTGTAAATTCAATAGCTTTGCAGTATTGTGAAAAGAGTTCACCCAATATTATGTATATACAATTAAGAAGGTTAAATTCCAGTTACATGTGGAAGCGAATTTGAAACACTTAGTGTGAGTAATAAATCTATTTTTACATATAAAACATTGCTAAATTTCTTATCCCATACTCTGTTATATTGTAAACAAATGCTAAATTTCAAGCAATGTATGCTAGTGAGCTTAAGACACAATAACATTGATTATCACCTGACTTACTCTCCTTGCAACATGTTGCACAATAGACATTTTTAGCATACACATACTCCAAAAAATTAGAGGGAACATAGCCCTCATTCTCTCTTTTTCCCTCCACCCTCTCTCCTAGCCCCTTCTCCCCCACAAATCATCCTTATCATTATCCCTCTTTCACCCCATCCAATCTCTCTCTCTCTTTTCGGCACATTCCAACCCTTCATCATACCTTTTATCTCCTCCTTACTATCCTTCCTTTGTAGATCTGCCAACCTTTGTTTACCTGCTTCTGTTAAGTCCCTACCATTTTTATCTTCCACCATGCCCACTTTTTCATGAAAGGTTCCTTTGAGATGCCCAATTTTCTTGAAGAGATCTCATGCAATGGTTTGGGTCATGCATTCCAAGGGGAGAAGATGGTAGAAACAAAGAGGAAGGATGATGGGAGAGACAATGGGGGGAGAAGATGGGAGAGAGATAGAGAGGGGAGAGGATGGGAGAGAGGGGGGAAGGATGGGAAAGACAGGGGGAGAGGATGGGAGAGAGACAGAGGGAAGAGGATGGGAGAGAGAAAGAGGGGGAGGATAGGAGAGACAGAGGGGGGAGAGGATGGGAGAGAAAGAGAGGGGAGAGGATGGGATGGACAGAGAGGAAAGAGAATGGGAGAGACAGAGGATGGGAGAGACAGAGAGGGGAGAGGATGAGAGAGACAGAGAGGGGAGAGGATGAGAGAGACAAAGAGGGGAGAGGATGAGAGAGATAGAAGATGGGAGAGACAGAGAGGGGAGAAGATGGGAGAAACAGAAAGGTGAAAGTATGAGAGAGACAGAGGGGGAGAGGATGGGAGAGATAGAAAGGGGGGAGATGATGAGAGAAGCAGAGGGGGGAGATGATGGGAGAAACAAAGTAGGAAATAATGGAATAGACAGAGAGGGGAGGATGAGAGAGACAGAGGGGGGGATAATGGGAGAGACAGAGGATGGGTGGGACAGAGGGGGAAGAGACAGAGGGGGGATAGGTTGGGAGAGACAGAGAGGTGAGAGTATGGGAGAGACGGGGAGGGGATTGGAGAGATTGAAAGGGGGGAGATGTTGGGAGAAACAAAGGGGGGAGAGGATGAGAGAGACAGAGAGGGGGAGGATAAGAGAGACAGATGGGGAGATAATGGGAGAGACAGAGGATGGGTGGGACAGAGGGGGAGAGGATGGGAGAGTCAGAGAGTTGAAAGTATGGGAGAGACAGAGGGGGAGAGGATGGGAGAGATAGAAAGGGGGAAGATGACGAGAGAAACAAAGGGGGGAGAGGATGGGAGAGACAGAGGGGGAGTATGAGAAAGACAGAGGGGTAGATAATGGGAGAGACAGAGGATGGGTGGGACAGAGGGGGGAGAGACAGAGGATGGGTGGGACAGAGGGGGGAGAGGATGTGAAAGACAGAGTGTTTTTGTTGATGGAAGAGACAGAGAGGGGAATTGATTGTTGACAGAGGGGGGAGAGGCAATGGGGGAAAGGATGAGAGAGGCAGAGAGTGGAGAGGATGGCAGAGAGACAGCGAGGGGAGAGGTTGGGAGAGAGACAGAGATTTTTTTAAGATAGATACTAAGGGCCCTATTAAATTCTCCCTCGTAGTTCTCTCGGTGCTCGCAAAAGGCAGTTTTCCTGCTGTTTGCGAGAACCGAATCTCTCGCAGCCTGCTTTACGATATGACTGCGAGAAAATGGCCGAGAATAGGCTCCGAGAGAGCTACGTAGCCTTAAATCTATGCACGAGTCTCGCATATCGTAAGAATCCCTACGTGGACAAAAAGTCCACGCAAGGGATCCGAAAGCCTCTACGTGCTGCCCCGGAACAGCCCGAGACTGCAGCGTGAGGCTCCCCCCTGCACCCTATACACATCCCCATGCTGCAGGGGTCTCTATCAGGACCCCTGCAGCACCCCCACATTAACCCCTTGCAGCGGGGGTCCCCGATCTGCATAGATCAGGCCCCCCGCTGCATTTAAAACTTTTAAATTCCCCGCCGCGGCTCCTTAAAGGGACCGCGGCACACTATTAGCCAATCCCGGCCGCGGCACTTAAAATTAACCCCCCTCTATGCTGGGGGTCCCCATCGGGACCCCCGAAGTGTCCCCACATAAACCCATTGCAGGGGGGGTCCCCGATCTGCATAGATCAGGCCCCCCGCTGCATTTAAAACTTTTAAATTCCCCGCCGCGGCTCCTTAAAGGGACCGCGGCACACTATTAGCCAATCCCGGCCGCGGCACTTAAAATTAACCCCCCTCTATGCTGGGGGTCCCCATCGGGACCCCCGAAGTGTCCCCATATAAACCCCCTGCAGCGGGGGGCCCCGATCGGCACCGATCGTGACCCTGCTGCAATTCAATTTTAAATTTCCCGCCTCGCGGGTCCTCAAAGGACCGTAAAGGTCCTGAAAGGACTCGCACTAAAAATAATAACCCCAGGCAACTATAATTACCCCATTAACTCATGATGGTCAATCCAGACCACCATAAGGCCTAAATTAACCCATTAACTCATGGTGGTCAATCCAGACCACCATAAGACCTAAATTAACCCATTAACTCATGATGGTCAATCCAGACCACCATAAGGCCTAAATTAACCCATAAACTCATGGTGGTCAATCCAGACCACCATAAGACCTAAATTAACCCATTAACTCATGATGGTCAATCCAGACCACCATAAGGCCTAAATTAACCCATTAACTCATGGTGGTCAATCCAGACCACCATAAGACCTAAATTAACCCATTAACTCATGATGGTCAATCCAGACCACCATAAGGCCTAAATTAACCCATTAACTCATGGTGGTCAATCCAGACCACCATAAGACCTAAATTAACCCATTAACTCATGATGGTCAATCCAGACCACCATAAGGCCTAAATTAACCCATTAACTCATGGTGGTCAATCCAGACCACCATAAGACCTAAATTAACCCATTAACTCATGATGGTCAATCCAGACCACCATAAGGCCTAAATTAACCCATTAACTCATGGTGGTCAATCCAGACCACCATAAGACCTAAATTAACCCATTAACTCATGATGGTCAATCCAGACCACCATAAGGCCTAAATTAACCCATTAACTCATGGTGGTCAATCCAGACCACCATAAGACCTAAATTAACCCATTAACTCATGATGGTCAATCCAGACCACCATAAGGCCTAAATTAACCCATTAACTCATGATGGTCAATACAGACCAGCATAAGGCCTAAATTAACCCATTAACTCATGATGGTCAATACAGACCAGCATAAGGCTCTATTTAACCCCATCAGTCCCATAAGGGTATATTATTACCATTATGGGCCTGTTACAACCCAACATTAACCACATAAGTGCCATGATGGTCCTCAAGGACCATCATGACACTAACTACAAACACTACACTATAACCCCCAATAAACCATTTAATCTAAACTAACCCCCCTCTACACTAATCTATTAACACTTACACTACCTACCTACACTACCTACCCCCTAATAAACCTCCCCAACACTCTAATTACAAAAAACAAAAAACCTACAGTACAAAAAACAAAAAAACCTACAGTACAGAAAACAAAAAAAAATTACAACCCCACCCCCCACTACAGAAAACAAAAAAATACATTACAACCCCACCCCCCACTACAGAAAATAAAAAAATTACACACCTGAAAAGGAAAGACAGATAAACACAATACAATAATACATATAATACATTACATACATTACATACAATACATGACATTACATATAATATATTAAATATAATATATTAAATATAATATATTACATATAATACATTACATACATTACATACAATACATGACATTACATATAATATATTAAATATAATATATTAAATATAATATATTACATATAATACATTACATACATTACATACAATACATGACATTACATATAATATATTAAATATAATATATTAAATATAATATATTACATATAATATATTACATATAGTCCTAATCAAATACCCCCTATCTATCTAACATACAATCTATTTAATTTAAAATAAATCCTAACTATATCAAATACATCCCCCTATCTATCTAATATACAAAAAATCCTAACTACATACACAGACCCTTATTCTAAACTAAAATAAAATAATTACAGTCCTAACTACATACACAGACCCTAATTCTAAGCTAAAATCAATAAATTAAGACCACTTACCTTTAAGATGTTGCTTCAGATCACTAACCTATGGGTCAAACAAAAAAAAAAATTAGTACAAAACATTAACATCAAATAAATAAACATTATATACATTCTACATATTCAACTCACCTTTACAGCATGTCCAGTCACTGTTAAGCTCTTCCGGCGCGGCCCTGTTAAAAAAAAAAAAACACAATACATGAATACATGAATACAATATATAAACAATAAATAAAATACACAAATAAACATCTAAATATACATTTAACTTACCTCCCCGCGATGTCCCCGGCCTTCTCTCCTTCAGCCCCGGCTGGGCCGCGGAACCATCCGCGCTCTAAAAAAAAAAAAGAAAAAAAACTAACGGAGGTCTGCACTGGCAGACCTCCCCGACGCTACTGAACCTCCCGGAGTCGTTTCCGGGAGGAAATTGGCATTGGCGGCTTGTGATTGGCTGAAAAAGCTGTCTATCAATTTCAGCCAATCAAAAGTCGTCAATGTGTGAGCCAATCAGGATGGGATACACCCCAATATCCCACCCTGATTGGCTAAAACACTTGTCTATCTTTATGGGAACCAATCACAACGCTCAGATGCCTTCAGCCAATCACTATGGGATACACCCCCACGGAGTGATTGGTAGAAGACATCTGCGCATCCTGATTGGCTCCTACATTGACGACTTTTGATTGGCTGACAGCTTTTTCAGCCAATCACAAGCCGCCAATGCCAATTTCCTCCCGGAAACGACTCCGGGAGGTTCAGTAGCGTCGGGGAGGTCTGCCAGTGCAGACCTCCGTTATTTTTTTTTTTATTTTTTTTTAGAGCGCGGATGGTTCCGCGGCCCAGCCGGGGCTGAAGGAGAGAAGGCCGGGGACATCGCGGGGAGGTAAGTTAAATGTATATTTAGATGTTTATTTGTGTATTTTATTTATTGTTTATATATTGTATTCATGTATTCATGTATTGTGTTTTTTTTTTTTAACAGGGCCGCGCCGGAAGAGCTTAACAGTGACTGGACATGCTGTAAAGGTGAGTTGAATATGTAGAATGTATATAATGTTTATTTATTTGATGTTAATGTTTTGTACTAATTTTTTTTTTTGTTTGACCCATAGGTTAGTGATCTGAAGCAACATCTTAAAGGTAAGTGGTCTTAATTTATTGATTTTAGCTTAGAATTAGGGTCTGTGTATGTAGTTAGGACTGTAATTATTTTATTTTATTTTAGAATAAGGGTCTGTGTATGTAGTTAGGATTTTTTGTATATTAGATAGATAGGGGGATGTATTTGATATAGTTAGGATTTATTTTAAATTAAATAGATTGTATGTTAGATAGATAGGGGGTATTTGATTAGGACTATATGTAATATATTATATGTAATATATTATATTTAATATATTATATTTAATATATTATATGTAATGTCATGTATTGTATGTAATGTATGTAATGTATTATATGTAATATATTATATTTAATATATTATATTTAATATATTATATGTAATGTCATGTATTGTATGTAATGTATGTAATGTATTATATGTAATATATTATATTTAATATATTATATTTAATATATTATATGTAATGTCATGTATTGTATGTAATGTATGTAATGTATTATATGTAATATATTATATTTAATATATTATATTTAATATATTATATGTAATGTCATGTATTGTATGTAATGTATGTAATGTATTATATGTATTATTGTATTGTGTTTATCTGTCTTTCCTTTTCAGGTGTGTAATTTTTTTTTTTTCTGTACTGTAGGTTTTTTTGTTTTTTGTACTGTAGGTTTTTTGTTTTCTGTGCTGTAGGTTTATTGTTTTTTGTAATTAGAGTGTTGGGGAGGTTTATTAGGGGGTAGGTAGTGTAGGTAGGTAGTGTAAGTGTTAAAAGATTAGTGTAGAGGGGGGTTAGTTTAGATTAAATGGTTTATTGGGGGTTATAGTGTAGTGTTTGTAGTTAGTGTCATGATGGTCCTTGAGGACCATCATGGCACTTATGTGGTTAATGTTGGGTTGTAACAGGCCCATAATGGTAATAATATACCCTTATGGGACTGATGGGGTTAAATAGAGCCTTATGGTGGTCTGTATTGACCATCATGAGTTAATGGGTTAATTTAGGCCTTATGGTGGTCTGGATTGACCATCATTACTTAATGGGTTAATTTAGGCCTTATGGTGGTCTGGATTGACCATCATGAGTTAATGGGTTAATTTAGGCCTTATGGTGGTCTGGATTGACCATCATTACTTAATGGGTTAATTTAGGCCTTATGGTGGTCTGGATTGACCATCATTACTTAATGGGTTAATTTAGGCCTTATGGTGGTCTGGATTGACCATCATTACTTAATGGGTTAATTTAGGCCTTATGGTGGTCTGGATTGACCATCATTACTTAATGGGTTAATTTAGGCCTTATGGTGGTCTGGATTGACCATCATTACTTAATGGGTTAATTTAGGCCTTATGGTGGTCTGGATTGACCATCATTACTTAATGGGTTAATTTAGGCCTTATGGTGGTCTGGATTGACCATCATGAGTTAATGGGGTAATTATAGTTGCCTGGGGTTAATATTTTTAGTGCGAGTCCTTTCAGGACCTTTACGGTCCTTTGAGGACCCGCGAGGCGGGAAATTTAAAATTGAATTGCAGCAGGGTCACGATCGGTGCCGATCGGGGCCCCCCGCTGCAGGGGGTTTATATGGGGACACTTCGGGGGTCCCGATGGGGACCCCCAGCATAGAGGGGGGTTAATTTTAAGTGCCGCGGCCGGGATTGGGTAATAGTGTGCCGCGGCCCCTTTAAGGAGCCGCGGCGGGGAATTTAAAAGTTTTAAATGCTGCGGGGGGCCTGATCTATGCAGATCGGGGACCCCCCCCCTGCAATGGGTTTATGTGGGGACACTTCGGGGGTCCCGATGGGGACCCCCAGCATAGAGGGGGGTTAATTTTAAGTGCCGCGGCCGGGATTGGGTAATAGTGTGCCGCGGCCCCTTTAAGGAGCCGCGGCGGGGAATTTAAAAGTTTTAAATGCTGCGGGGGGCCTGATCTATGCAGATCGGGGACCCCCCCCTGCAATGGGTTTATGTGGGGACACTTCGGGGGTCCCGATGGGGACCCCCAGCATAGAGGGGGGTTAATTTTAAGTGCCGCGGCCGGGATTGGGTAATAGTGTGCCGCGGCCCCTTTAAGGAGCCGCGGCGGGGAATTTAAAAGTTTTAAATGCAGCGGGGGCCTGATCAGTGCCGATCGGGGACCCCCGCTGCAAGGGGTTAATGTGTGGGGGCTGCGGGGGTTCCTATGGACCCCTGCAGCAAGGTGTTCATGTGAGGACACTTCGGGGGTCCCGACAGGGACCCCCGCATTGAGGGGGGGTTCATTTTAGGTGCCTGGGGGGGGTTTGGAGTACCCCCCACGGCAATGCTTATGTGGGGGACTGCCGCGGAGGTCCCTTTTAGGACCCCCGCAGCACTTGATGAGGAGTGGGAGCCTGCGATATCATCTCGCAGGCTGTCACTCCTCATGTACATTTACGCAGTGTAGATACGTACGGCCCTGCTGCGTAGCTCACACGTTGCTCGCAGCAGGGCTAATTTAATAGCATTGTAAGTTAGAGAAACTTTGCAGTACGTAGGGCTTAAGTAGAAGCCTCTTATTTACGAGGCTGGAATTTAATAGGGCCCTAAATATTGTATGGATATTTGTATTTCTCCACAACACTCCCCCTATGACACTTAACCCAGGGTGCAATCTTAATGAACGTTTCAAGCATTGCAACTAAAACAGATATAAAAAAGAATAAAAAATGATAAACCTAATTAGAAGTAGAGGCATGATCTTCAGCCTGGCTCCTAAAGAGACTCAAGGCCCCTAAAGGATCCAGTACAGATGAGTTTCCTACTACATGGATATATTACATCTCACAGAGTCCTTTGCACCTACTACCCTTCCCAACAAGAGCATT
Source organism: Discoglossus pictus (assembly GCA_027410445.1). Classification (NCBI taxonomy): domain Eukaryota; kingdom Metazoa; phylum Chordata; class Amphibia; order Anura; family Alytidae; genus Discoglossus; species Discoglossus pictus. The sequence continues at coordinate 6,981,490 of JAPZIH010000711.1, forward strand.
GCAAAAAAAAACAATTATATATAGCAAAAAAAAAACAACAAAAAAATACAAATTAAAAAGCAATTATAATAGTCCAATATTATCTGTGGAAAAATGTAAAAGTCTCTCAATAATGGAGTCCTTAGCACAAGGTTCAAAGTCCAGATGTTAAAAGTCTGTTGAAGAAAAAAATCAAATACTGATGAAAAAAAAAACAATAGGTTCATAAAAAATAATAAATCCGGATAAAAATAAGTGAGCACATGTTTGACCAAGTCCATATAAAAAGGAAATAGTCCAATGGGGTGGATGAAAACATCCACATAAGCTGTTATATTTTACCATGATATAGTCCAGATTGCGGTGCAATAGATATAATAGTTTAGATATGTAAATAAAACAATGGTTAATGCAAACAAAATGGCCTCACTTAATTTTCACAAAACACAACCCAACCAATTACCAATAACTAGGCCGTAGAACCAGTTTCCCTTTATCCTTATTGTCTTATGAGGTATTTAGGTGATAGATGTAATTTAATAACCAATACATTTTCCACTGATATTACTAACAATCCAGAGTTTCTGCATGATAACTTCTTCTTTCCCTAGTTGCTCTTACTTATCAGATGTTAGTACATACTAGATCCTAGCAAGTTGATAGAACAAGGTGCATAAGTGTTAGAAGTAGAAGGACAGTAAAAAGGAAGACAGGTATACTAAAAAGTAGAAAAAGTAAAAATGGAAAAACAGTGAAAACATATGCTCAGACAATCTTCATACAAACCCAGTCTTACACATCACACTTAGCCAGGCCCCTCTTTGTTCATACAATAAACAGGCGGATTGCTTCTGGATGGTGAGATCCTCTGGTCAAAGCAATAGACATCATGTGCAGATATTCAGGCACAGGCAGAGGTGTAGGAAGTGTGGGGCGTGGGGGACACAGCGCGACGGGTGGCTTTTCTTTAGGTGCGGCAAAAATTAACCCACCAGCTGTCTTGGGCAGTTGCACCCCTGTGCCGTTCTCTCAGGCTCCCTGCTCCTCCCAGGCTCTCTCCTCTGATCCAGGGGAGGAGGAGCTGCCAGGGGGAGGAGCCTGCACAGGAGGAGCCAGCAGACCCTGCATGAAGACTGAGGTAAGATGGTTGAAGAGGGGGAGAGAGAGACATCGGAGGGACAGAGATGGGAGAGACAAAGGGGGAAGAGGATGGGAGAGACAGAGGTGGAGAGGATGGTAGAAATAGAGAAGGGGGGGATGGGAGACAAGGAGGGGGACAATGGGAGAGACAGAGGGGGGAGAGAATGGTAGAAACAGAAAGGGAGAGGATGGGAGAGACAGAGGGTGGGAGAGACAGAGAGGGGAAGGATGGGAGAGACAGAGGTGGATAGGATGGGAGAGAAAGAGAGGGGGATATGATGGTAGAAACAGAGAGGGGGTGGAGGATGGGAGAGACAGAGGGTGGGAGAGATAGAGAGGGGGAATTTGGGAGAGACAGGTGGAGAGGATGGTAGAAACAGAGAGGGGGAGGATGGGAGATAAGGAGGGAAACGATGGGAGAGACAGAAGGAGGAGAGGATGGTAGAAACAAAGGGAGAGGATAGGAGAGACAGAGGGGGGGATATGATGGTAGAAACAAAGAGGGGGGAGGATGGGAGAGGGAGAGGGTGGGAGAGACAGAGTGGGAGATGATGGGAGAACCAGAGGGTGGAGAGGATGGGAGAGACACAGAGGGGAGAGGATCGGAGAGACAGAGGGGTAGAGGGTGAGAGAGACAGAGGGGAGAGGACCGGAGAGACAGAGGGTGGAGAGGATGGGAGAGACACAGAGGGGAGAGGATTGGAGAGACAGAGGGTGGAGAGGATGGGAGAGAGACATAGGGGAGAGGATCGGAGAGACATAGGGGGGAGAGGGTGGGAGAGACATAGGGTGGAGAGGATGGGAGAGACACAGAGGGGAGAGGATCGGAGAGACAGAGGGGGGAGAGGGTGAGAGAGACAGAGGGGAGAGGACCGGAGAGACAGAGGGGGGAGAGGGTGAGAGAGACAGAGGGGAGGGGATGGGAGAGACAGAGAGGGGGGAGGATGAGAGAGATAGGGAGGGGAGATTATGAGAGTGACAGAGGGGCGAGATATTGAGAGAGCCAGAGATGGGAGAGACAGAGGGGAGAGGATGATGGGAGAAACAGAGAGGGGAGGAGATGATGGGAGAAACAGAGAGGGGAGAGGCTAAGAGAGAAAGAGGGGGAGTGGTAGTATTTATATGTATGATATATAATTAATTAGTTTTGACAGGTGGCCCACCCCTTTTATCCACATGCCCCGCCCACCCCTCCCTAATCACGCCTTTTGCGCCATACCATGACTCCGCCTACTGCGCATTTACTTATCCACACCTCAAAGTGCCCCATACCACTGAACCCTATATTATAGGGGTGAAATAATTTATAGAACTTATTAATAAAATATAAAAAGTGGCTACATTATTTACTGCAGCCTTACTAAATTATAGAAAGGTTTAGTAACGGGGTCACATGTGCGCTGGGATCTTATTAATAGATTAAAAACATGAATCCAGCACCTGTGGACTTTCTGTATTAAATGATCCAATCTGCGGTGTTATAAGCTTTAGAGAGATATTTTCACCAATATCCTTATTAACATACACCAAATATATATAGACTAGCGTATTGCCCGTCAAAAAATGACGGCAATGAGATGTGTATGTTTTAAAAGTTGTTTAGTTATTAATATACATATGGAATTGTAAGGTAGCGAATGTTGTTTTCTGTGTACTACTGAAATATATAATTCAAATTAATAAATTAATTTACGTATTTTGAAGCATTGTGTTGAAGAGCTGGCAATCTGTGTTGATGTTGCTGCAGCATTAGTGGTGTGGAGGTGCTGTGTAAGCGTGATGAGCGTGTGCAGTGTAATAGTGTGCGTGCGCGAGACGAAACTGTTAACGTAGCTGTGTACTTCCGCATTATCCTAAAATGGCGGATAATGTGTATAATGTGGTATGCGTCTTAGCGGATTATCGGTACGTGTTTTCCGTGGTTATAGTGCTGTAGCCTCGGTTTCGTTTTGTTCGTCCGGCATTTTTTCTGCGGCGCTCATTGCCAAAGTACTACGGTTTAACGGCTGCGGCGCTCATCGCTAAGCCCGCTAAAGTACTACGGTTTAACAATAAATTTGTTTGCCACACAACATGGCGCTACATTTGTCCCTTTTTTTTTTTTTTAAATAAATACAATTTTTTTTTTATAACATTTTTATTTTTGTAATTTGCAACTTATATTTCATCAAATGCGTTGGTTTAGGCGGTAAATCCGATGTTGCGCGAGACAAAGTCGTTAAATCTGTGTTAATGCGTAAATCTGTAATTGGGTTTCGTAAAATGTACTCGCTACTGTCTTTTTACTCATTGCGCGGTTAATCCGCATCCTTTATCTCGTTGTTTTTCTAACACATACGTCTGTGGCTGTGTTTTACGCAGTTCGTAGTAGTATAGCCTCGTTTTCATTTTTTCCGGCTGCCATTTTTTTCTCGCTTAGCCGATTTTCGATCTTTGTAACTCGGCAAAATCGCTGTAAATTGGATTACCAACTCACTTCCAGACGTCCTGCCTGGTTCCCCATGCTGTAAGTGACCTTTATTTTATTTTTTAGTGTGTATTTAGTGTTTTTTTTTGTGTTTTGGTTCCGCCGCTTATCTCGTAATTTTTGTCATCTCGTATTTTTTTTCTAAGTGCTACGGTTTAACGGCACGCCTCGCTACGCAAGGGTCGCCTGCAATGAGCGCCTGCAGGGCTCATTGCCAAAGTGCTACAATTTAACGGCTCTCCTCGCTGCGCTAAGTCGTAAGCACTACGCAACGCAGCGTGACGACGAATCGTAGTTAGACAATTATAATATGTGATTATTTTTATTTACAGTTCATTGACTACGCTCATAAGACTTTTGAGAGATATTTTCACCAATATCCTTATTAACATACACCAAATATATATATATTATTTATTTTTACAGTTCATTGACTACGCCCATAAGACCTATACTTGTTGAATTACAGAACCCATTGTAACATATCCGCCTCATTATAGTTTTTTTTGCTTTTAAATAAAAATGTTATTACCTATACATACAGCCCTACTAAATCAGCTCAACGTGTAAATCCATAGCCCGCAATGTAGCCCATAAGACTCACAGCTATCAAATTAGACCCATAAAGCAACCCGTCAACGACTTCTGAGGTAAGGGTGAAAAAAGGCTACGGGACGTGGAAATTTGAACTGCGCGGCCGCAAATCCTTTGAACTGTCGAGCCCGTAACTGTTACGTTTCCAATCATGCTATTAAATTGCAACAAATTCACTGGCGTTCAAGCCCGTAACCAACAAATGGAGCCAAAAAGCAGACAGGTACCAGAGAGGACCCGCTAGAGGGGTAAAGTCCAATCCGTTGCACGGTAAATGGAAGAGGGAAAGTGATGTTAGGTCTTAGAATTAATAGCACAATATTCTCAAGCTCGCAAATCAGCATAACATTTTTTATTTCATGTTTAATTTCCGTGTAATATCGGTCCCGGCAATCAAAGTGTTAATACATATAATGGAACTCACATGTAATATAATATCATATTTACGGCTTTATTAATATTGCATTATTTCTGGAATGCGGGTCCAATCGTAATTCGTAATTGAACCCGTAAGATTTTGATATCTGACCTCCATTTTTCAGTGACGTAATGATGACGATCTCTGTTTCCATTGGCTCTGTCTAAACCCGTAACTACGGGTTTGACTAATCGATCATGTTCACGGCCACGCACCCAACATTCGAAAAACGGTTTATGGGTTTGCGTCTCAAGTCCATAACTCGCGGCATGTTCTAATCTAATAGCTATGTAACGCAAACGAATTTCAAGCCCGCAGTCCTTGTGGGCTTCCTGATGCCCCTACGGGCTGATAATGTGTTTATCGTCTGTTTTCTATAACTGATCTACAATACATAATGTAGATTATATTGTATCTATTAATAAGTTCACAGCGCACATGTGACCCCGTTACTAAACCCCTCCTCTCCCTCCCCTGTGTCTCTTTCCCTCCTGTGTCTCTTCCCCACCTCTCCCTCCCTTGTGTCTCTTTCCCCTGTGTCTCTCCCCCCCCATTTCCCTCCCCTGTGTCTCTCCCCCCTTCTCTTACTCCCCTGTGTTTCTTTCCAACTGTCCTGTGCCTCTTTCCCCCGTGTCAATTTCACCCTCCCCTGTGTCTCTTCACCCCCCTGTATCTTTGTCCCCCCCTCCCCCCTGTGTCTCTTTCCCCCCTGTCCCTCCCATGCGTCTCTTTCCCCCCTCTCCCTTCCTTGCGTCTTTCCCCCTCCCCTTTGTCTATTTCCCCCTCCCCTGTGTCTCTTACCCCCCTCCCTCTTTGTCTCATCCCCCTCCCCTTACGCACCGCACATGCGCAATGTGCGGCCAATGCCGCTCTTTGCGCCTGTGTGGTTACCGCTAACGCCGCGCAATGCGCATGCGCGCGATCTGGTCGGCTTGTGATCGGATAGTTGTGAAACTGCAATTTGTCGCAAAGCGTGACAACGAATCCCAGTTTGACAATTATAATACGTGATGATATATATGCTAAATAAGGTATGTGTATTTGTAATTTTTCACAACATAACATAATGGCGCTGATGACTCGTGCTGTTAAATCGTAGTTGTATTATGGAGTGTGTAATATTTTGTAGGTGATCATTAAAGCGTTTTCTGTAATCGGTTCTTCACGTTTTCTTTTGACACTGTAATACCGGGGGGGGCTTGTGGTGTGTTTGCTGGTGTACCTGGTAAGTGTGATGGTTTTTTACTCATCGGCGCCTATTATTGGTGTCATATGATGTGACACAGGCGATGTTTTATACGTATTTAGCAACACGTTGCGGGGCTTGACACATTTTGTTCTTGATGCCGCTGTATGCGGTGCTTCAGGGTCTAAATACTCAAGATCTTGTGCTATAGACCTTGAAGCTGGTGAAAGTAGAACACGTATTACTACCTTAAATGCACAAGAGGCGCATTCATTTGTAGCCTCCATTATGTATACGCATTTACCTTTAGTTCTGGGGACCGATCTAAGAGGCGTCTGTGGATGAACTGAAGCTGTCATGGCGGCGCGAGGACGTGTAACACCATAACCGGATGCGGAAGGTTGTTCATCTCCGTATGTTATTGTTGGCGCTGTGCGTCGCTGTTTAATATTTTTGCTCTTTTGCGTCTCTGTGAAATAAATTATAATTGTAATAAAAAATGTTTAAATAACTTGTTATACACGGTATAAATATATTACCAGATTTAGAAGACGTTTTCCAGGGCTTGTCATCATCTTGAGCTCTTCTTGTATCTGTAGGGTTCTTGGGTTGTATGTCACAGGCTGTTTGATTTTGAACAGTTTCTGATACGTCAGTCGTAATACCCAAAACTGAAAATGTAATAGAATAATGAAGCCGGATTTATGCAAACAATAATTTACAAAACACATATACAATTAGCAGTTTTAAGACTAACCTGTTAATGGCGGTACAGACTGCTTGTTATCTCGGGAGGCTTCATTTTCTAATTTATCCAACAACTCAAAATCGACAATATCCATGTAATCACCTATACAGTGCCTTGCAAAAGTATTCACCCCCTTGGCATTTTTTGTGTTTTGTTGCCTCACAACCTGGAATTAACATGGATTGTTTCAGGATTTGCATAATTTAATTTACAGAACATGCCACAACTTTGTTTTTCTTTTTTTTTTATTCTGAAGCAAACAACAAATAGGACAAAATAACAGAAAAAGTCAATGTGCATAACTATACACTCCCCTAAAATGAATACTTTGTAGAGTCACCTTTTGCGGCAATCACAGCTCCAAGTCGCTTTGGATAAGTCTCTATGAGCTTGCCACATCTTACCACTGGGATTTTTGGCCATTCCTCCTTGCAAAACTGCTCCAGCTCCTTCAAGTTGGATGGTTTGCGCTTGTGAACAGCAATCTTTAAGTCTGACCATAGATTTTCTATAGGATTGTGGTCTGGGCTGTGACTCGGCCATTCCAACAGATTTACATGTTTCCCCTTAAACCCCCCAAGTGTTGCTTTAGCAGTGTGTTTGGGGTCATTGTCCTGCTGGAAGGTGAACCTCCGTCCTAGCCTCAAATCACGCACAGAGTGGTACAGGTATTGCTCAAGAATATCCCTGTATTTAGCTCCATCCATCTTTCCCTCAACTCTGACCAGTTCCCCAGTCCTGGCTGCTTAAAAACATCCCCACAGCATGATGCTGCCACCACCATGTTTCACTGTGGGGATGGTGCTCTTTGGGTGATGTGATGTGTTGGGTTTGCGCCAGACATAGCATTTTCTTTGATGGACGAAAAGTTAAATTTTAGTCTCATCAGACCAGAGCACCTTCCTCCATACATTGTGGGAGTCTTCCACATGCCTTTTTGCTGAAAGTAATGGCTTTCTTCTGGCCACTCTGCCATAAAGCCCAACTCTATGGAGCGTGTGGCTTATTGTCGTCCTATGTACAGATACTCCACTCTGTGCTGTGGATCTCTGAAGCTCCTCCAGGGTTACCTTAGGTCTCTGTGCTGCCTCTCTGATTAATGCCCTCCTTGCCCAATTCATGAGTTTTTGTGGCCGGCCGTCTCTTCGCAGGTTTGCTGCTGTGCCATGTTCTTTCCATTTGGTTATGATAGATTTGATGGTGCTCCTGGGGATCATCAAAGATTTGGATATTTTTTTTATAACCTAAGCCTGACTTGTACATCTCAACAACATTGTCCCTTACTTGTTTGGAGAGTTCCTTGGTCTTCATGGCAGTGTTTGGTTAGTGGTGCCTCTTGCTTAGGTGTTGCAGCCTCTGGGGCCTTTCAAAAAAGGTGTGTCTATGTAATGACAGATCATGTGACACTTAGATTGCACACAGGTGGGCATAATTTCCCTATTTATGTGACTTCTGAAGGTAATTGGTTGCACCAGAGCTTTTTATGGGCTTCATAACAAAGGGGGTGAATACATACGCACATGCCAATTTTCTGTTTTCTATTTCTAAAAAATAATTTTATGTATATATTTTTCCTTATTTCACTTCAGCAACTTAGAATATTGTGTTCTGATCCATCACATAAAATTCAGATTAACAAAACATTGAACTTATCGCTGTAATGTAACAAAATAGGTAAAAAGTCAAGGGGGTGAATACTTTTGCAATGCACTGTATATACTTGGTCTAGCTAGAATAAGGTAGTCTGCAAACTGCCCATTAGGAACCAAAAGTTGAATTTAGCCCACAATATTTACTGTCAACTTTTGAATACGGTAGGGAACCATACTGGTAGAGGCAGTGATGTCATGGTAGCCCTTAGGTCCGATGATTGATCTGTATGATCGTATAACAAGGAATATGAAGTCATTTGTACAAGATCAGATGCACACTATTTGAGGAGGTGGTGTTCTAGATCTGCACGCCAGCTAGATCCTACCCTAGACTCTTATATAGCAACTCACTGTCAGACTACTAAGCTTGCAACCACCTATGTCCTTTGTATGTCCCTGAGTGTTCAGGCCAGCAGGTTCTTAGTTTCTGTGTTCTCTGAACCAGTTTTTTCTATTGGCCATTGTACCAGTCCTCTTAGTTATCAGCTACTGGCTGCCAGTGTACCAGCCTTGGATCTACTTTGTCTCAAGAGCACCAGATCACTACAGCTAACTGCTCCTGTTTTGAACACATTGGGTCACAGCAATCAGTTCCTGTCCGCCGCTGCGGCAATCTGGACCAGTCACATGCCACTGCTTGCCAATGTGTAAGTGCTGCCTCTACCTGCTTACTAGCATGGCCAGTCTGTTGCGCAGTTGTACCAATGTGGTGAGGATTCTATCAAAACTCCCACCCACTGAGCTGCTTTTGGCCTGTGGTATTTATATCCAACCATGATAAATCAACACAAAAGTGGTAATAATCATATCACAAAGTTTATTATATACTTAGCTACAGCTGTTCAGTCACACAAGGCTGAGGGGCCCCACCGAATCGACTCAGCAGGACTGCAAGAGATACAAAGACATGTAAAGTCTTTCTCTCCTGTGGGGACGCTTTGATGTTGTATAAGAGTTGAGTTGTTACTAAAACCTTTCCCACATTCTAAGCACACAAATGGTCTCTCTCCTGTATGAACTCTCTGATGCCTAATGAGATTACACTTTGTGCGAAAAGATTTATCACACTCAGAACATATATATGGTTTCTCTCCTGAATGATTTTTGACATGTCTTATTAGGCGTGCTTTGCTCTTAAAGCTTTTCTCGTACTTAGAACATGCAAATAGTTTCTCTTCTGAATTACATATTTTATGGTATAAAAGAGCTGACTGATATGTGTAACATTTCTCACAATCTGCACATGTTGTATAAGGTGACCTGTCTGAGCAAAGCGATTGTCACATTCAGAACAAGCAAATGTTTTTTCCCCTCTGTTAATTCTTATGTTGGTTAAGCTCAGATTTCTGAGTGAACCTTTTCTCACATCCAGAACATGCAAATGGTTTCTCCCCACTATGTAGATTCTTTTGTCAGATAAGTTCAGATTTCCAATTAAATCTTTTCTCACATTCAGAACATGCAAATGGTTTCTCCCCTCTATGTAAATTCTTATGTCGGTTAAGGTCACATTTCTAAGAAAATCTTTTCTCACATTCAGAACATGCAAATGGTTTATCCCCACTATGTAGATTCCTATGTCAGATAAGTTCAGATTTCCAATTAAATCTTTTCTCACATTCCGAACATGCAAATGGTTTCTCCCCTGTATGAACTCTCTGATGTATGAGAAGAGCAAACTTGCTAACACAATACTTATTATGTCCATTGTTGTTATACTGAACATAAATGGTTTGGTGAAGTTCTGTGGTTAAAGTATACATTTTGTTTTGTTTATCCGGATTAGACACCTTGGAGGAATGAGAGGAACTTTGGATTCAGATAAGACCCCCATTAATTTGTGTTAAAAGACTGCCACTGTACATAGTCACTTGATAACTAAGTAGAACATAAAAAACAGGATAACCTGCCAAACAAAACAACATGAAGATCCTTTAAAAATGCATGTGAAACTTTTTCCCAAATACAGTGGTCTTTTAATATAGCACAACCTTCATACAAATGGACATCAGTATGCTAGAAAATAATCTACTCATCTACCCTAACTTTATGTCATCCAACCTAGTCAACCTTATTAACACATCCCATTTGCATTGCATGCATTTTCATCATAACCTCATAAAACATATACTAAAGCAACAAAACTTCCAGTCCCTGCAGCCTTGGAGAAACTACAAGCGACAACTATTTCCCAAATTTTAAATAGACCAATGAAAAAAATACCCACCATTTTGCATCATATGGAAAAGACAAGGTAGGCCTGGTCCATTATGAGACTCTGGTTCACTCAGTGACACCTTTAACCAAGGGGAGAAAATTGCCAATGTAACACCTGCTACTCAGGGGTGCTCCCCTATCAACTTCTAACAGATAGACTCCAGCCACTTCCAAGTTCTTAAGAAGTGACACTTGCAGGTTCACATGAATATTTCCAAGCAGTCAAGTTGCTGCGGGAAGGAAAATACAACAAGAGATATTTGAGGACTTTCACTGCCTCTTGGGAATATGCATATAAGGCACTCTGTGTAACAATAAAGTTTTAGTTGACATGAACTTAAGACTTGTTCTGTGCTCCTTGCTACCCTTGCAGGTTGTCCAAGCTTTTCTCTTGCAGGTCGTCCCAGTTTTCCGAACAATCATTTAATATGTCCTAAAACACAACAATCACATGGTTCTGATTTCTCATGATGAAGTTGTAACGGAACCCATCACTGTTTTACCTTGTTTTTAGGGTTATTCATTTCTTATGGTTAAAATATGATCACATTGCTATACTGTAGATATGTTGGTCTATGCTCTGCAGAATATATGGACCGCAGACTATTACAGCTACTAGCCTAATAGATAATCCTATCACAGGGGCTCCTCATAAGCAAGGGAAGCCTATTGTGTAAAGTGTTCACATTGTGAAAGATAGAACAAAGAGAAGGATGATCTTATCAATGTCTGTTATTATATCTAAGTAGCCCGGTAGTCTCTGGGCGGTGTGACCACACCTATTGTTCTCTCTATTTGTATTGTGTGGCCAAATATGGGCATGTGTATTTCCTGTGGAAAAGATGTATATATATTTCTGCATAACAAAATAAAGAGACATGATTCTTTGACTCCCAATTGAGTGTCGACCAATATGGGTGGATGGGGCTTGTGAGACTGCGCAGTGCTTCTTGGATATTTTACGGTATACCAGCAGAGATATTGGACTTATTATTCCAACTCCGTTACAGAAGTGTTTAAAAATTGCTCACAAAACCAACCCAAGGTGGTCCTCCTTGTCTCTAGAACTCCATAAAGGCTATTCAACTAAGTGGCTATCCCACTGGAGCCCAATTCCCTGTTTTCCCTCTGGTGTGATTATTGTTATATGTGGCACCCCGACTTTCTGGCGCACAATCAATAAGCGATGATGCATGCGCGCCGAAAATATCGCTCCTGACATATGCGCTCTCACTCTCCCTGTCACTTAGCTTTGGGCAGCCCTCTCCCCTGCACCCCGAGCTGTGCTGGATGGTGTACATTGTGGCTCCTGTCTGACTGACTTTAAAGTCAGTCAGACAGGAGAAACAAGGTACATCATCCAGCACAGCTCAGGGTCTAGAGAGGGCATGGGGTACAGGGGAAAAGGCAGGGGCACAGCGGAGAAGGCAGGGGTACAGAGGAGAGAGCAGGCTGCTGAGGGCTGAAAAGGTGGTGTAGGGGAGAGGGCTGACTGAAGCTAAGTGACAGGGAGAGTGAGAGCGCAGATGTCGGGAGCTCTATTTTCTGCATGCATGCGTTGGCGCATATTGGCTGTGCGCCAGAAAGTCATGCCACCGTTATATGTATAATATGTTTTAAAGGGTGTTCAAAATATAGGGTCAATGGGGCTGTCTTTGGCACTGATTTAAAACCATGTCTATGGCCCAGTGCTTCCTTCGTGGCAATTCTTTTAAAGTATATTAAAGCATCTGTTTCTACTGCATATGGGTTTCCTAAAAAGTATTAACCTTTTGAGTACTTGTTTTTACCAGGATTTTGTATAATGACATGAACATAATTAAACGATCATATTTTTTAATTTCACATATGTGCCTATGGGAATGTTAAGCATCAAATTCTGATGAACTGCTGTCCGAACTCTCAGAAATGGTTTCAAAACCATTTACGGGTGGTATTTAATATCAGCAATTTTACCTTAAATTTGTTGATATTATGAGTCATAATTAATTTGCGAGTAATCTGTAAAGTCTCAATTAAATACCGATTTTGTGTAAAAATAAGTCACTCATTATTATGGATGTCAAAAATACAATGGAAAATCATCTCTTAATTTGCGAGTAAGGCTCGTTGTAGACCATTATAAGTAGCTCACTCGCAGTGATGAAAAAAGGGTCACTTATATCTCTAAGTAAAGCTACTGACCATGTTTTTGCGGTGTAAGCTCTTTATCAAATAGAGAACTGAACAAGGCTCCTGATCGTGTAATGTGTCTGGTTCTAGAGTAAGTCGGGAACAAGAACTTTTGCACAGAGACTGTCTATTCCATTTGATATAAAAGTTGGGGAGATGGACAGTTATAAACAAGTTAAAATTAGTCAAAATAATTTAATAATACAATTTACCCTCCTCAAAACGCTCTCTCTCCCCAACTTTTATAACCCCCCCAAGTAAAAAATATACAAGCAAATGACAGCATTACATTACTTGTACTATTACCTTTACTATTTTATATATTTATCACTCACCTTCACACGGATTAGAAATAATTATAATTTGCTGAATATCACTGTCTTCTTCTCTTTCCTCTTTAACTGTCTCAATACACAGATTGTAATCGGGGGGTCCTGTTTGTACAATAGAGAAATCATTGTAGCGTTTTATCCTACACAATACACATACCATGGTCTATCGAGTCCCCCATTACATATTTATACAACTAGATTCAGAGACGGGTAATATATAAAGTTTCTTGTTATAAGATAATTATCTCTTGAGGTAAACTGGTGTCTGTGTAATTGTAGGATCCCATTAGATTCCCACTTGGATCATGTAATCTGACTTGTCCTAAAAAGAAAAAGGAAGCTGGCACCCGATGATATGTGTTTATTTTATTATAAAACTATACTTTTTAAACAAGCCAGAGATACTGACATAATTTACAAAACTTTTATCTGGTGCTTAAAACCACTGAAATATATATTAAATCTCAGCTTGTACCTTTAAAGAAAGGAGCCTTAAAAGAAAGTGTTATTACTTTGTGTCGTCCATTAGGAATCATTTATTAACACATTTCCCATTAAGGTCCACTTCCTATATTCTAAATATCCCAATTCATGAAAGTAAGAAAAACAAGAAGAAGCCAGACCAGTGAAACGCGCGTCGTCCGTCATTTCTGGTGCAGCCCCAGTGACGTCACACACCGCCATGCTGAGTTTGCGATGAGCGGCGGATCTGAGATTGATACAATACCTGATACAATATAACCACAGACTATCACAAGATAAGTTGCCCTATGCTAATACTAATTTACAAGCTTCAGGATTGTCAGTAATAATCTGTATAAATTACAATATTGTTATACCATCTCTATTCATGTAAATATTTTATCAATCTTTGCTACTTATGTATATATGAGGTTAACAATCATTTATAGATGCAGTATTATAGGAAAGCACAACAGAAGGATCAGAAATATTACAAGGCAGGGACCAGTGATAGGATTCTGGAGGTGTGGATGGAGGTACTTATGCTGGACCCCCACCCCCAGAATAAATTACAGTCCATTTGGACAGGGCCTTACACAATCAGCCAGAAACTGGGGAACAAGGTCTATGAAGTAATGATAGACCCTGATAGGGCCATCACCAGGGTTGCCCATATCAACAGACTGAAGGGGTATGTCAGGAGAGTAGCTCACCTACTAGCTATTTGTAGGGCCACAGAGGACGATCCAGAGGAGGGACAGATCCCAGATATGCTAAACAAAGCAGACCAGGATACCTTAGGAGAAGGCATTTAGCAGACCCTGGAATTAGAAGCAGAACAGAAAGAGCAGCTGTTCCACAGCTTAAAACCCTTCCAATCCCTGTTCAGGACCAAGCCAGGATGTACCCCTTAGCTGTCCACACAGTAGTAACAGGGAAATCTACCCCCTTAAAACAACACCCCTACAGGGTACTGGAGGCAGTTAGGGCCAACATTCAGGCAGAATTATGCACTATGCTACAGTTGGGAGTGATTGAAGAATCCAATAGTCCATGGGCATCTCCAGTAGTATTGGTGCCCAAAAAAGATGGAACCACTCGTTTTTGCATGGATCACCGTAGGCTGAACGATAAAATCAAAACAGATGCCTACCCTGTTCCACGCATGGACAAGTTGTTGGACCGCCTAGGTACTGCCAAATATTTAACCACTAGATCTCTCCAAGGGATATTGGCAGAACCCTTTAGAGGAGACCGCAAAGGAGAAGTCTGCCTTTATCACCCCATTTGGACTCTTCCAGTTTCAAGTAATGCCATTTGGGATGAAAAATGCTCCTTCTACCTTCCAGAGACTAGTGGACACATTGTTGCAAGGGCACCAAGAGTATGCCCAGGCCTACCTGGATGATATAGCCATTTTTAGCCAGACTTGGGGGGACCATGTAAGGCACATTAGCCAAATTATGCAGACAATTCACCAAGCTAAGTTGACCATAAGACCTGAGAAATGTCAATGGGCTAAAGCAGAAGTGCAATACCTAGGTCATTGGGTGGGGAATGGGAAGTTAAGACCCGAACCAGCCAAGGTAGAGGGAATAGCAGCTTGGCCCACTCCTAAGACTAAGAAGCAGGTGATGGCTTCCCTAGCTACTACTGGGTATTACCAAAAATGTATTCCTGATTTCAGCAGCACAGCCAAGCCCCTGACGGATCTCACCAAGAAGAAGCTACCCAGGGAAGTGAACTGGAATTCTGCTTGCCAGCTTGCTTTCCAAACACTAAAGGATTCTCTGACCTGCTCCCCAGTCCTGGTTGCTCCAGATTATAACCACCCTTTCGTGGTGCAGACTGATGCCTCCATGTATGGCATAGGGGCAGTGTTGAGTCAGCATGACAACCAGGGAGTTGAGCACCCAGTGGCCTACATTAGTAGGAAACTACTGCAACGAGAAACAGCCTATGCGACTATAGAAAAGGAGTGTTTAGCCGTAGTCTGGGATCTACGCAAACTGCAAAACTAGACAGTTCACAGTCACCACAGACCATAACCCTCTTTGTTGGCTATCTAAAGTGGCGGGAGAGAATGGACGACTATTGAGGTGGAGTCTAGGCCTACAAACGTTTAATTTCACAGTACAACACCGCAAGGGGAAGCTCCATCAGAACGCAGATGGCTTGTCGCGCCAACTGGAGCCCTGACTGTCAGTCCAGATAGGAATCCTGGGGTACAGGATACCTACAGCTGTACTTGGGGGTGTAATTGTCATGGCTCAATAGGCGGCTATCTGGGACTTGGACTGATGTCTGCCACAGGCCGTTGCCATAGGGATGATAACTGGGGGTTTGGGCTCACAGAGCCACTGGTTGTGTTTGTTATAGGATAGGGGAATGAGTAGGGGGTTCCACTGTCACCATTAAATAAAGTCAGCATTACTGCATAATATGGATTGACGTGGAAAACCCTGCCCCAACCCTGATACCATGAGGGAAAAGTGTTTGGGGAAATAAAAACTGTTGGTAAGCCATGTAATGGAGTTGTCATCCTTTACGCATTGGCGCAACCTCTCGATAAAAGTGTGTTATATGTATAGATGTGTATGAGAGGAAAGTGGCCGCCATCTTGCACTTGGGTAGCCATATTGCAACATACAGTAGGTGTATATTCTTTACTACAGTATTTCCCCATCACATCATTTCGTTACTCCTTCTTCAGTCAATTGATCTTGATCTGCTAAGGACCACCATTTCACCATAGGACCAAGATTCTTCCATGATTTTTGCGTAGATTTAGTTATAAATAACTTGAAAGGTAACTCGTAGTTTGGTAGTCCCAAGGCTGGTGCCCTAGAAATAATTTCTTTGAGTTTGAAGAAATTATTCAGGGCTTCAGGTGTCATTAGGAACGGTTCAGTCTTCAGAACATCATATAAAGGTTGCATTAGAAGTGAAGCTTGAGGTATCTAGGCTCTACAATAGGAGATGAGTCCTAGGAAAGCGTGTAGAGGTCTATGGCCGGTTGGTGGGGCTATCTCTTGTATTGCTCTCACCCGATCATGTTTAAGGTGTGTCGAGTATGGTTACTTCATTAATTGCTCGTAGATCTTGGACCATGCAATACTTTTAAGGTTCTCCTTTTAGTGTTCTTTTCTTCACTGGTCATAGAGGTGTATTACATGGAGAGATGCATGGAACCAGGGCACCTTGCTTCAATAGTTTGTTTATTTGTTCTGATGTCACCTTAGCTTGAGAGGATATTGTGGTTTCTGTGGTAATTCAGCTCCTGGTTTTAGCTTCACCATAACTGGTGGAACCCTAAGGTGTCCAATGTCCTCTGGCCCTTGTGAACAGAGATATGTAGGGACTCTACTTAGGATTTCTTCTGGAGCTTGGAGTAGCTTTTTATGCTTTGTAACCTCATCTAGATGCAGGAGTACTGGTAGTGTAAAGAGAGCTGAAGTATCCACTGTAGATAGAGGAGAAGATATTTGTATTTCACCCTCAGGAGTAAACGTGATTGAAGCTTGAAGTCGTGAGAGAACATCTGCACCTAGTAAATTCATAGGACAAGTTGAGGATACCGCAAATCTTGCAAGAAGATCTGGAAATAGGCCTACCTGTAATGGAGTCAAAACACTACATTGAGGCATACCATCCACTCCCATGCAGGTAACATCAATATTAGATAAGTAGGATGTGTCTGGCAGGTCTTCTTGTTTAATAACACTGCTGGCTGCGCCTGTGTCCACTAGAAAAGTAGTAGGGTTTCCTTCTATATGTATTGTTACAATAGCTTGGGGCCCTCCACTATCCCTTGAAGACGCTGCCATAACAGGGGTAAGTGACACAGGTTTACCACTATCCTTTTGTGGGGGTGCTGTGGCTTGATTGGTAGCTGTTATTGCTTTGTTAGCATTTGCTACTGTTTAGACGCTGTTATTCTGTCTCTTTTTTTTTTCCTTGGTGCACGACAGTTCTTAGAAAAGTGTCCAACTTTGTTACAATTAAAACACTTTCTTATTTCTGTTGGCTCTGTCTCCTTCTGCTCAGAAGACACCATAATGTGTGTAGTCTTTTTATTACCTTGTGAGGACTCAAGCCCTTTTGCTACCAATAACAAAGTCTCTAATGGCAACACCTTGTATGCGGGACGAGATGTTAATAAACCTTTCCTGATGGATTCTCTCAATCCCTCCACAAAGGCTGCTCCCAGCATCTGAGCTTGTATCTTGTTATACAAGCTGAAACCCAAATCAGAAAATACTTGTGTAAGTCTGGAATGATATATTTCCACTGACTCTGTCTTTTGTGACTCTAGATAACCTTGGTCCGATCGCACGTACCCGTGACGGCGCCGATACATTCGGATGTCGGTCCAATCAACCTCCGATGGTACTTTCTGTGCCTACCAACAAATGCTTTAGGGAATGCCAGCAAATGGGAGATCATATCCATATATGGTGGTCTTGCCCTCTAGCCCTGATATTTTGGAAGCAATTGGCTTCTTTGGCTTCTACAATCTTGCATAAGGATATTTCTCTTTCAGTGGAATCCTGCTTACTGGGGATACACATAAAAAACTTATCTCAATCCTAGAACAAGCTATTCCAATTAATGGCTTTAGCATCCAAAATACACATAGCTACCCGGGCCCGGATGGATTTAAAAATCTCTATTACCAAACTTTTTAGACTTGTTATTACCCCACTTAACCACACTTTACAGTCAAATTTTAGAAGGCTATCCCATGCCACAAGAACTAAACCATGCAGATATGATATGTTTCCCGAAAGAACTACGAGACCCATTAGAACTTAACAATTACCGCCCCATATCACTCCTAAACGGGGATATAAAAATGTTGGCCAAATTAATGGCAAACAGGATTTCGCGATTTCTCCCCTTCATAATCCATAAAGACCAAACAGGGTTTATCCCCCATAGACAAACGGGGGACAATATCAGACGGACACTAAATTTAATCTCATGGTCATCCCAACATCAAATACCCACATGCCTTTTGGCGTTAGATATAGAAAAGGCCTTTGATACGTTGGAATAGCCTTATTTAAAAGCAGTATTACAGAAATTTGGGTTTGCAGGCAAATTTATGAACTTGATAGATACATACTACAAATCCCCGTCAGCCAGATTAAAACTCCCGGGAGATCGCTTACAACACATAAAGATTCAGGGGAACCAGACAGGGGTGTCCCCTCTCGCCTCTGTTGTTTGCTCTAGCCATTGAGCCCCTAGCACAATATATTAGGGCGAATCAAAGTATACAGGGAATACAAATTGGACTTCACCATTTCAAATGATTCATTTGGCCTACCTTTATATGTAGTAGTGGCAGTATGATTCTCCCGGCCTAGCTTTATATGTAGTGGTGGCAGTTTGATTCATCAGGCCTAGCTTTATATGTAGCTGTGGCATGATGATTCATCAGGCATAGCTTTATATGTATTTGTGGCAGTATGATTCACCAGGCCTAGCTTTATATGTAGTGGTGGCAGTAGGATTCCTCAGGCCTAGCTTTATATGTAGTGGTGGCAGTAGGATTCATCAGGCCTAGCATTATATGTAGTGGTGGCAGTATGATTCATCAGGCCTAGCATTATATGTAGTGGTGGCAGTATGATTCATCATGCATAGCTGTATATGTAGTGGTGGCAGTATGATTCATCAGGCCTAGGGTTATATTTAGTGGTGGCAGTATGATTCATCATGCATAGCTGTATATTTAGTGGTGGCAGTATATGATTAATCTGGCCTAGCTTTATATGATTGGATTGGTTGCACTAGGCACAGTATCAGTTGTGACCAAGAGACACACACTGACTAGCGGTCAGGCAAATGAACTTACATTTAACAAAACACATTTTTTTCCCAATTATAGTCAGATTCAATACTTAAAGGGAATCAACTTAAAACAAACTGAATTAAAGCTATATTAATAACTGAAAAGTAAAAAAAAAATATATTTTTTGGCTACAGGTACAACCAAATCCGTATAACATACTAGCCCCGGATATGGTATAAATTCAAACATTATGGAATGGAAAGGGGTAAACTGAGGAATAATAAAGATAAGTTAACTCAGTGATGTATTAACATGTATGGATATATATGTAACATGGAAATGGTTGTTTGAATATGATATATTACCTGACCTGATAAAACATTTTTTGAAAGAAAAAATACACATAGCTAGTAGTTGGAAAACCCCAAATTAAAACTTTCAGGAATTAATAAAAAAAAATCAACTATTTACTGCTCAACGAGAGATTAAACAATGTAGCCTTGGATAGAATCACCCAGTTCCAGACAATTTTGGATCCCTGGATAATATCCCCATTTAGTGCCCCCCTAATATAATAAAACATTTGTTACTGGTTGAAGCGACACTGGGGGAATGACCGGAGTGGGGTGCCCTGGAGGAGACCCTTCAGAAGCAACCGATGGCAAAATCATCGGAGGAAAGGAGAGGTCGCTTACTGAAGCCTGCCCTAGGGTAACCCAAGGGTGATTGCGCAGGTTAGATATTGTAAATAATAAGATAATACTGCTGGAGTGATGATAGATAATAGGACTTTGGTGTTAACTGCTGATATACTCTTTACTATTGTCTGTTTTACCATGTTTTAGGTTTCTCTTCAAAAAATTGCAATCACAGTAAAAAATAAGAAAATGTATTAACCAAAAAATTAAAAATAAGAAGGCCTAGACAGCTAATTTTAACAAAATGTCTTCATTGTAAATATGTATTTTTGAACAACTGTTGTGTTATGCAAGACTGTTCAATATGCTTTCTTTTTGATTACATGCCGTACGCCTTCTGACATAAAAATGTAAATTAAAAAATTAGGTATTGTTGCAGCCGCTGCTGTTGGAGCGACCAGAAAAATTGACGTTTGTTTCCCAGGCAGAAACTGCCCTAAAACATTGCGTCTTGAAATCTAGTTGGTGGCGGATAAGTCACGCAAATCATCCGGCATTCAAAGATAATATACAGCAGCGTGTGGACCATTTTTAGCTCAAGGCAGCTCATCTCATCAGCCCTTTTTCAGTCTAATGTATCGCCCAGTGTCAGTCCCTTCGGGATCCATCCCTCATTCATCTTGATAAAGGTGAGGTAATCTAGACTTTTTTGACCTAGGCAACTTCTCTTTTCAGTGACAATACCTCCTGCTGCACTGAAGGTCCTTTCTGACAGGACACTGGAAGCGGGGCAGGCCAGAAGTTCTATGGCAAATTGGGATAGCTCAGGCCACAGGTCAAGCCTGCACACCCAGTAGTCAAGGGGTTCATCGCTCCTCAGTGTGTCGATATCTGCAGTTAAGGCGAGGTAGTCTGCCACCTGTCGGTCGAGTTGTTCTCTGAGGGTGGCTCCTGAAGGGCTGTGGCGATACGTAGGACTGAAAAAGCTCTGCATGTCCTCCATCAACAACACGTCTTTTAAACGTCCTGTCCTTGCCAGCGTGGTCATGGGAGGAGGAGTATTACTTTCACCTCTTCTCCTGTTATATTGCCCTTGTGCTGTGACATCACCCTTATACGTAGTGTAAAGCATACTTTTTAATTTGATTTGGAACTGCTGCATCCTTTCTGCCTTGCGGTAATTTGGTAACATTTCAGGCACTTTCCGCTTATACCGGGGGTCTAGTAGCGTGGACACCCAGTACAGGTCGTTTTCCTTCAGCCTTTTTATACGAGGGTCCCGCGACAGGCACGACAGCATGAAAGACCCTATTTGCACAAGGTTGGATGCCGAGCTACCCATGTCCCGATCCTCGTCCTCAGTGATCTCACTGAAGGTATGTTCTTCCCCCCAGCTACGTACAACACCACGGGTACCAGATAGGTGGCAACGAGCAACCTGGGATGGCTGTTGTGATTGGTCTTCCTCCTCCCCCTCAAAGCCACATTCCTCCTCTTACTCCTCTTCCTCACAATCCTCCTCCAGCGTTGCCGCAGGTCCAGCAAGCAATGCTGATATGGCTGTTTTCCTCATCAGGCTCATCTACTGCCTGATCCAGCACTCTTCGCATGGCACACTCCAGGAAGAAAACAAATGGTATGATGTCGCTGATGGTGCCTTCTGTGCGACTTACAAGGTTTGTCACCTCCTCAAAAGGACGCATGAGCCTACAGGCATTGTGCATGAGCGTCCAGTAACGTGGCAAAAAAATTCCCAGCTCCGCAGAGGCTGTCCATCAACTCGGTCATACAAATACTCGTTAACGGCTTTCTCTTGTTGGAGCAGGCGGTCGAACATTAGGAGTGTTGAATTCCAACGTGTGGGGCTGTCACAAATCAAGCGCCTCACTGGCATGTTGTTTCGCCGCTGGATATCTGAAAAGTGCGCCATGGCCGTTTAGGAACGCCTGAAATGGCCACACACCTTTCTGGCCTGCTTCAGGACGTCCAGTAAGCCTGGGTACTTGTGCACAAAGCGTTGTATGATCAGATTACACACAGGTGCCATGCACGGCACATGTGTCAACTTGCCCAAATTCAATGCCGCCAACAAATTTCTTCCGTTGTCACAAACCACTTTGCCAATCTCCAGTTGGTGCGGAGTCAGCCATTGATCCAACTGTGCGTTCAGGGCGGACAGGAGTGCTTGCCCGGTGTGACTCTCTGCTTTCAGGCAAGTCAACCCCTAGACGGCGTGACACTGCCGTATCCGGGATGTGGAATAGTATCTGGGGAGCTGGGGGGGGTGCCTTTATTGTGGAGCAAGACGCAGCAGCAGAAGAGGACTCAGCTGAGGAGATTATGGAAGAGGATGGAGTAGGAGGAGTAGAGGAGGTGGCAGCAGGCCTGCCTGCAAGTCGTGGCGGTGTCACCAACTCCTCTGCAGAGCAACGCATTCCATGCTTGGCAGGCAACAGCATGTTGACCCATTGCGCAGTGCAGGTGATATACCTGCCCTGACCATGCTTTGCAGACCAGGTATCAGTGGTCAGATGGACCCTTGCCCCAACACTGTGTGCCAGACATGCCATTACTTTCTTTTGCACAATCGAGTAAAGTTTGGGGATTGCCTTTTGTGCAAAGAAATTTCGTCCGGGTACCTTCCACTGCGGTGTCCCAATAGCTACAAAAATTTTTTGCGCCTCAAACTCCACCAGCTTCTATGGTAAAAGCTGGCGGGCTAAGAGTTCAGACAAGCCAGCTGTCAGATTCCGGGCAAGGGGGTGACTTTGTGACATTGGCTTCTTACGCTCAAACATGCCCTTGACAGACACCTGAGTGTGGGGAGATGAACAGCTAGAGGCGAGAGACGGAGTGGTGGATGGTTGAGAGGGGGCAAGGAGGACAGCAGTGGTTGACATGGATGAAGATGCTGGACCAGGAGGAGGATTGCGGCTTTGAGTTTGTGTGCTGATTGTACTCATGTGTTTATCCCATTGGCGTTTGTGATGTGACATCATGTGCATTCGCAAAGCAGTTGTACCTAGGTGGGTGTTTGACTTCCCATGACTCAGTTTCTTTTGGCACAGGTTGCAAATGGCATCGCTGTTGTCAGAGGCAGACACACACAAAAAATGCCACACTGCTGAGCTCGGCGGTGACGGCATTCTGGTGGTGGCAACAGCATGCGTTGATTGGCGTTCTGTCTGGCTGACCCCGGGTGCTGATGCATGCTGTCTGACTGTGCCACTAGCTCATTGCGATGACCTCCCTCTGCTTCCAACTCGTCTCCTCCTCCTCTCTGTCTCTCCATCTGAACTTTCCCCCTTTTCTTCTTCTCTTCTAGCGGGCACCCACGTGACATCCACGGACGCATCGTCATTATCATCACCCGCTTGCTTCACTTGTATCTAACAATTCAACAAAGGAAGCAGCAGCGGGTACATCAGCATCATCATCACACCGCACGTACATGTGTGTAATGCTGCCTGACTGAGACATATCCCTGTTATTTACATTCTCTGACAATAATGGTTGCGCATCACTCATTTCTTCAAACTGATGTATAAATAACTCTTCTGACTGATCAATTGAAGAGGCTATGGTACAAGTGTTGGTGGTGGCGACAGGCGGGCGAGTGGTAACTTGAGAGGTGCCCGAAGCTAAGCTGGAGGAGGATGGTGCGTCAATGTTCCGAGCTGAAGCTGTTGAAGGTTGGGTGTCCTTTGCTAGCCAGTCAACTATGTCCTCAGAAGTTTTTGAGTTCTGGGTACCTGGCCTCTTAACACTGGGCATTATTGTAGGACCAAAGGGAATCACAGCACCACGACCACAACGGATCCTGCGGGTTGGCCTGCCTCTGCCTGTCATTTTTTTTACAATTAGTGGTACTATGCGTGCAAGCTACTGTGACAACAGATATGAGTGGCAATGTGCACTTGCAGAAGTTGGCAGAGTAGACGCTGTAGGCCTAACACACACGCTTGCAGACAAGTAACTTCTATTCATTGTATTACAGTCAAAATTGAATTCTTTGTTTAAATGTGGACTACTGACTGTAACACCAGATATGAGTGGTGGCTAGAGATGTCGCGAATAGTATGCCGGCGGACTGTTCCCGGCGAACATAGCATGTTCGCGTTCGCGGCGAACTGCGAACATATGCGATGTTCGATCCGCCCCCTATACTTTATCATTGAGCAAACTTTGACCCTGAAACTCACAGTCAGCAGACACATTCCAGCCAATCAGCATCATACCCTGCCTTCCAGACCCTTCTAACTCATGGACAGCCGCCATTTTGGAATCATAACTAACTTGCAGTCTTACTGAGAGGAGGCTGAGTGTAGGTGATACTGCATCGATAGGGAAAACCATAGCTAGGCTACTGTACACAGTGTGCAATACAAACCTGAAGGACTCTTTTGATCTCTGCTGCAAGGACACCCCTGTGTCTCTTCCCCCCCTTATCATCATCCTCCCCTCACCTTAGCACCCAACCCTAACACCCCTCACAAGTATCCCTAACACCTAACCCTAACATCCCTCACCCTAACACCTAACCCTAAGACCCCTTACACTTATCCCTAACACCCCTCACCCTAACACCTAACCCTAACACCCCTCACACTTATCCCTAACACCCCTCACCCTAACCCTAACACCCCTCACACTTATCCCTAACACCTAACCCTAACGTCCCTCACCCTAACACCTAACCCTAACACCCCTTACACTTATCCCTAACAGCCCTCACCCTAACACCTAACCCTAACACCCCTCACACTTATCCCTAACACCCCTCACCCAAACACCTAACCCTAATACCCCCTTACACTTATCCCTAACAGCCCTTACCCTAACACCTAACCCTAACATACCTTACCCTAACACCCCTTACACTTATTCCTAACACCCCTTACCCTAACCCTAACACCCCTCACACTTATTCATAACACCCATCAACCTAACACCTAACCCTAACATTCTCACACTTATCCCTAAGACCTAACACCCCTCACACTTATTCCTAACATGCCTCACCCTAACAGCCCTTACACTTATCCCTAACACCCCTCACCCTAACACCCTTCACACTTAGCCCTAACACCCCTTACCCTAACACCTAACCCCCTCACCCTTATCCCCAACACCCCTTACCCTAACAACCCTCACACTTATCCCTGTGTCTCTTCCCCCCCTTATCATCAAGGGAGGGGGGAGGATGATGACAGAGGGGGGAAGAGACACAGGGGAGGATGATGAGGGAGGGGGGGAAACAGACACTGGGGAGGATGATGAGGGAGGGGGTAAAGAGATACAGGGGAGGGTGATGAGGAAGGGGGAAAGAGACACAGGGGAGGATGATGAGGGAGGGGGAAAGAGACACAGGGGAGGATGATGATGGAGGGGGGAAGAGACACAGGGGAGGATGATGAGGGAGGGGGTAAAGAGATACAGGGGAGGATGATGAGGGAGGGGGGAGGATGATGAGGGAGGGGGGATGAGACACAGGGGAGGGTGATGAGGAAGGGGGGAAAGAGACACAGGGGAGGATGATGAGGGAGGGGGTAAAGAGAAACAGGGGAGGATGATGATGGAGGGGGATGTTAGGTTATTTATGCCCTTTATGGATTAAAAATCCGCCTGCCTATTGAAGTCTATGGCGGTTCGCCGAGTTCGCCGGTTCGCGAACATTTGCGGCGGTTCGCATTCGCGAACCGAAAATTTTATGTTTGCGACATCACTAGTGGTGGCACTGACTGGGAAAGTGGGCACACTATCAGTTGTGAGCCTGAGACACACACAGGCTAGCGGTCAGGCAAATGAACTTAGATTTAACAAAATAATATTTTGCTTTTTTTAAATGTAGACTGCTGGTACACCACCAGATTGGATTGGTTGCACTGGGCACAGTATCAGTTGTGACCAAGAGACACACACAGACTAGCGGTCAAGAAAATGAACTTAGATTTAACAAAATAATATTTTGCTTTTCTTTAAATGTAGACTGTTGGTACACCACCAGATTGGATTGGTTGCACTAGGCACAGTATCAGTTGTGAGCCTGAGACACACAAAGACTAGCGGTCAGGCAAATGAACTTAGATTTAACAAAACACAATTTAGCTTTTTTTAAATGTAGACTGTTGGTACACCACCAGATTGGATTGGTTGCACTGGGCACAGTATCAGTTGTGACCAAGAGACACACACAGACTTGCGGTCAGGCAAATGAACTTAGATTTATTAAAATAAAATGTTGCTTTTTTTAAATGTAGACTGTTGGTACACCACCAGATTGGATTGCTTGCACTGGGCACAGTATCAGTTGTGAGCCTGAAACACACAACGGCTAGCGGTCAGGCAAATGAACTTAGATTTAACTGTAACGGAGTTGGAATCATAAGTCCAATATCTCCGCTGGTATACCGTAAAATATCCAAGAAGCACTGCGCAGTCTCACAAGCCCCATCCACCCATATTGGACGACACTCAATTGGGAGTCAAAGAATACTGTGTTTATTTTGTTATGCAGAAATATATATACATCTCTTCCCACAGGCAATACACATCCCCCATATTTGGCCACACAATACACATAGAGAGACAATAGGTGTGGTCACATCCCCCGGAGGTTACCTGGCTACTTTGATACAATAACAGACATTGATCAAATTATCCTTCTCTTTGTTCTATCTCTTCCAATGTGTAAACTTTATACAATAGACTTCCCTATCTTATGAGAAGCCTCTGTAATAGGATTATCTATTAGCCTAGTAGCTGTAATAGTCTCAGCCAATATATTCTGTAGAACATAGAACAACATATCTACAGTATAGCAATGTGATCATATTTTAACCATAAGAATTAAATAACCATAAAAACAGGGTAAAATAGTGATGGGTTCCGTTACATTAACAAAATAAAATGTTGCTTTTTTTAAATGTAGACTGCTGGTACACCACCAGATTGGATTGGTTGCACTGGGCACAGTATCAGTTGTGACCAAGAGACACACACAGACTAGCGGTCAGGCAAATGAACTTAGATTTAACAAAACACATTTTAGCTTTTTTTAAATGTAGACTGCTGGTACACCACCAGATTGGATTGGTTGCACTGGGCACAGTATCAGTTGTGACCAAGAGACACACACAGACTAGTGGTCAGGCAAATTAACTTAGGTTTAACAAAATAAAATTTTGCTTTTTTTTAAATGTAGACTGCTGGTACACCACCAGATTGGATTGGTTGCACTGGGCACAGTATCAGTTGTGACCAAGAGACACACACAGACTAGTGGTCAGGCAAATGAACTTAGATTTAGTAAAATAAAATTTTGCTTTTTTTTAAATGTAGACTGTTGGTACACCACCAGATTGGATTGGTTGCACTGGGCAAAGTATCAGTTGTGACCAAGAGACACACACAGACTAGCGGTCAGGCAAATGAACTTAGATTTAGTAAAATAAAATTTTGCTTTTTTTAAATGTAGACTGTTGGTACACCACCAGATTGGATTGGTTGCACTGGGCACAGTATCAGTTGTGACCAAGAGACACACACAGACTAGCGGTCAGGCAAATTAACTTAGATTTAGTAAAATAAAATTTTGCTTTTTTTAAATGTAGACTGTTGGTACACCACCAGATTGGATTGGTTGCACTGGGCACACTATCAGTTGTGACCAAGAGACACACACAGACTAGCGGTCAGGCAAATGAACTTAGGTTTAACAAAATACAATTTTGCTTTTTTTAAATGTAGACTGCTGGTACACCACCAGATTGGATTGCTTGCACTGGGCACTATATCAGTTGTGAGCCTGAGACACACACAGGCTAGCGGTCAGGCATATGAACTTAGATTTAACAAAATAATATTTTGCTTTTTTTAAATGTAGACTGTTGGTACACCACCAAATTGGATTGGTTGCACTGGGCACAGTATCAGTTGTGACCAAGAGACACACACAGACTAGCGGTCAGGCAAAGGAACTTAGATTTAACAAAATCAAATTTAGCTTTTTTTAAATGTAGACTGTTGGTACACCACCAGATTTGATTGGTTGCACTGGGCACAGTATCAGTTGTGAGCCTGAGACACACACAGACTAGAGGTCAGGCAAATTAACTTAGATTGCACAAAATAATATTTAGCTTTTTTTAAATGTAGACTGTTGGTACACCACCAGATTTTATTGGTTGCACTGGGCACAGTATCATTTGTGACCAAGAGACACACACAGACTAGCGGTCAGGCAAATGAATTTAGATTTAACAAAATAATATTTTGTTTTTTTAAAATGTAGACTGTTGGTACACCACCAGATTGGATTGGTTGCACTGGGCACAGTATCAGTTGTGACCAAAAGACACACAAAGACTAGCGGTCAGGCAAATGAACTTAGATTTAACAAAACTAAATTTTGCTTTTTTTAAAAGTAGTCTGCTGGTACACCACCAGATTGGTTTGGTTGCACTGGGCACAGTATCAGTTGTGACCAAGAGACACACACAGACTAGCGGTCAGGCAAATGAACTTAGATTTAACAAAATTTAATTTTGCTTTTTTTAAATGTAGACTGTTGGTACACCACCAGATTGGATTGCTTGCACTGGGCACAGTATCAGTTGTGAGCCTAAGACACACACAGGCTAGCGGTCAGGCAAATTAACTTAGATTTCACAAAATAAAATGTTGCTTTTTTAAAATGTAGACTGCTGGTACACCACCAGATTGGATTGGTTGCACTGTCAGTTGTGACCAAGAGACACACACAGACTAGCGGTCAGGCAAATGAACTTAGATTTAGTAAAATAAAATTTTGCTTTTTTTAAATGTAGACTGTTGGTACACCACCAGATTGGATTGGTTGCACTGGGCACACTATCAGTTGTGACCAAGAGACACACACAGACTAGCGGTCAGGCAAATTAACTTAGATTTAGTAAAATAAAATTTTGCTTTTTTTAAATGTAGACTGTTGGTACACCACCAGATTTGATTGGTTGCACACAGGCTAGCGGTCAGGCAAATTAACTTAGATTTCACAAAATAAAATTTTGCTTTTTTAAAATGTAGACTGCTGGTACACCACCAGATTGGATTGGTTGCACTGGGCACAGTATCAGTTGTGAGCCGGAGGCACACACAGGCTAGCCGTCAGGCAAATGAACTTAGTTTTAACAAAACCAAATTTTGCTTTTTTTAAATGTAGACTGTTGGTACACCACCAGATTGGATTGGTTGCACTGGGCACACTATCAGTTGTGACCAAGAGACACACACAGGCTAGCGGTCAGGCAAATTAACTTAGATTTCACAAAATAAAATGTTGCTTTTTTTAAATGTAGAATGCTGGTACACCACCAGATTGGATTGGTGGCACTGGCCAGAGTAAAAGCAATGAGCGTGACACACACACACACTGGCTAGTAGACAGACAGGCAAATTAACTTAGATTAAACAGAATTAAAAAAAAAACGATGTTATAGCCCTAAAAGGGCTTTTTGGGGAGCTGTCCTTGCAGCAGAGATCAAGAGTCCTTCAGAACTGTATTGCACACTGTGTACAGTAGCATAGCTGTGGTTTTCCCTATTGATTCAGTATCACCTGAGTAATAAACAAGTCAGTAACAAACGATAAATATACACCTCAGTAAACACTGAAGTAAGTGATAATTGTCCATAATAAATAAAGAAAACTAATAAGAGTTTTCACCCCCACTGAGAGGGCTTAGCACTAAATTACCATATATACTTGAGTATAAGCTATGTTTTTCAGCCTTTTTTTTAAAGCTGAAAAGGGCCCCCTCGACTTATACTCGAGTGTATTACTGTCTCTTTCTCCCCTGTCCCATGTCTCTTTCCCCCCTCTCCCGAGTCTCTTTCCCCCTTCTCCCGTGTCTCTTTCCCCCCTCTCCCTCTCCCGTGTTTCTTCCCCCCCCTCAACCCCCCTCCTCAACCCCAATTATCCTCCTCAACGTCTCCTCACTTTACCCCTCTCTAAATTACCTCCCCCTCTCACTTTCCCCTCACTTACCTTCCATCAGCAGCTGCTCCTCAGCTCCTCCGGGCATCTTCCGGCTGCATCGGTACCCGGCATATGCTAATGACGTGACGTCATATGTGCGTCACGTCATTAGCATTGCCAGGGTCCCGACGCAGCCAGAAGACGCACAGAGGAGCGGAGCAGGTGCTGATGGAAGGTAAGTGACGGGAAGGGGGAGGATGATGAGGGGGGGTGAGGATGATGAGGGAGGGGGGAGAGTGATGAGGAAGGGGGAAAGAGACACAGGGGGGTGATGAGGGAGGGGAGAAAGAGACACAGGGGAGGATGATGAGGGAGGGGGGAAAGAAACAAAGGGGAGCATGGTGAAGGAGGGAGGAAGATGATGATGTAGGGGGAAAGAGACACAGGGGAGGATGATGAGGGAGGGGTATGATAATGGAGGGGGGAAAGCGACACAGGGGAGGATAATGGGTGGGGGGTGATGAGGGAGGGGGAAAAGAGACACAGTTGAGGATGATGAGGCAGGGGGGAAAGAGACACAGGGGAGGATGATGAGGGAGGGGGGAAAGAGACACAGGGGAGGATGATGAGAGAGGGGGGGAAGAGACACAGGGGAGGATTATTAGGGAGGGGGGAAAGAGACACAGGGGAGGATGATGAGGGAGGGGTGAAAGAGACACAGGGGAGGATGATGATGGAGGGGGGAAAGAAACACAAGGTAGGGTGATGAGGGTGGGGGGAAGAGACACAGGGGAGGATAAAGAGGGAGCGGGGAAAGAGACACAGGGGAGGGTGATGAGGGAGGGGGGAAGAGACACATAGGAGGATGATGAGGGAGGGAGGACAGAGACACAGGGGAGGGTGATGAGGGATGGGGGAAGAGATACAGGGGAGGGTGATGATGGAGGTGAGAAGAGACACAGAGTAGGATGATAAGGGAGGGGGAAAGAAACACAGGGGAGGATGATGAGGGAGAAGGGAAAGAGACATAGGGGAGGATGATGAGGGAGGGAGAAAGAGACACAGGGGAGGATGATGAGGGAGGGGGGAAAGAAACAAAGGGGAGCATGGTGAAGGAGGGAGGAAGATGATGATGTAGGGGGAAAGAGACACAGGGGAGGATGATGAGGGAGGGGGGATGATAATGGAGGGGGGAAAAAGACACAGGGGAGGATAATGGGTGGGGGGTGATGAGGGAGGGCGAAAGAGACACAGTTGAGGATGATGAGGCAGGGGGGAAAGAGACACAGGGGAGGATGATGAGGGAGGGGGGAAAAAGACACAGGGGAGGATGATGAGAGAGGGGGGAAAGAGACACAGGGTAAGATTATTAGGGAGGGGGGAAAGAGACACAGGGGAGGATGATGAGGGAGTGGTGAAAGAGACACAGGGGAGGATAATGATGGAGGGGGGAAAGAAACACAAGGTAGGGTGATGAGGGTGGGGGGAAGAGACACAGGGGAGGATAATGAGGGAGGGGGGAAAGAGACACAGAGGAAGATTATGAGGGAGGGGGGAAGAGACACAGGGGAGGGTGATGAGGGAGGGGGGAAGAGACACATAGGAGGATGATGAGGGAGGGAGGAAAGAGACACAGGGGAGGGTGATGAGGGATGGGGGAAGAGATACAGGGGAGGGTGATGATGGAGGTGGGAAGAGACACAGAGTAGGATGATAAGGGAGGGGGAAAGAAACACAGGGGAGGATGATGAGGGAGAAGGGAAAGAGACATAGGGGAGGATGATGAGGGAGGGGGAAGGAGACACAGGGGAGGATGATGAGGGAGGGGGGAAAGAGACACAGGGGAGGATGATGAGGGAGGGGGGAAAGAGACACAGGGGAGGATGATGGATGGGGGGTGATGAGGGAGGGGGGAAAGAGACACAGTTGAGGATGATGAGGCAGGGGGGAAAGAGACACAGGGGAGGATGATGAGGGAGGGGGGAAAGAGACACAGGGGAGGATGATGAGGGAGAGGGGAAAGAGACACAGGGGAGAATGATGAGGGAGGGGAGAAAGAGACACAGGGGAGTATGATGAGGGAGGGGGGAAAGAGACACAGGGGAGGATGATGAGGGGGGGGGGAAAGAGACACAGGGGAGGATGATGGATGGGGGGTGATGAGGGAGGGGGGAAAGAGACACAGTTGAGGATGATGAGGCAGGGGGGAAAGAGACACAGGGGAGGATGATGAGGGAGGGGGGAAAGAGACACAGGGGAGGATGATGAGGGAGAGGGGAAAGAGACACAGGGGAGAATGATGAGGGAGGGGAGAAAGAGACACAGGGGAGTATGATGAGGGAGGAGGAAAGAGACACATGGGAGGATGATGAGGCAGGGGGGAAAAAGACACATGGGAGGATGATGAGGGAGAGGGGAAAGAGACACAGGGGAGGATGATGAGGGATGGGGGAAAGAGACACAGGGGAGGATGATTAGGGTGGGGTGAGAGAGACAAAGGGGAGGGTGAGGAGCGAGGTGAAAGGAGACACAGGGGAGGGTGATGAGGGAGGGGGGAACGAGACACAGGGGAGGATGATGAGGGAGGGGTGAAAGAGACACAGGGGAGGATGATGATGGACGGGGGAAAGAAACACAAGGTAGGGTGATGAGGGAGGGGGAAAGAGACACAGGGGAGGATAATGAGGGAGGGGGGAAAGAGACACAGGGGAAGATTATGAGGGAGGGGGGAAGAGACACAGGAGAGGGTGATGAGGGTGGGGGGGGAAGAGACACATGGGAGGATGTTGAGGGAGGGAGGAAAGAGACACAGGGGAGGATGATGAGGGAGGGGGGAGGATGACGAGGGAGGGAGAAGAGACAGAGGGGAGTATGATTAGGGAGGGGGGAAAGAGACACAGGGGAGTATGATGAGGGAGGAGGGAAAGAGACACAGGGGAGGAGGATGAGGGAGGGGGGAAAGAGACACAGGGGAGGATGATGGGTGGGGGGTGAGGAAGAAGGGGGGAAAGAGACACAGTTGAGAATGATGAGGCAGGGGGGAAAGAGACACAGGGGAGGATGATGAGGGAGGGGGGAAAGATACACAGGGGAGGATGATGAGGGAGGGGGGAAAAGACACAGGGGAGGATTATTAGGGAGGGGGGTAAAGAGACACAGGGGAGGATGATGAGGGAGGGGGGAAAGAGACACGGGAGAAAGATGAGGGAGGGGGGAAAGAGACACAGGGGAGTATGATGTGGGAGGAGGAAAGAGACACATAGGAGGATGATGAGGGAGGGGGGAAAAAGACACATGGGAGGATAATGAGGGAGAGGGGAAAGAGACACAGGGGAGGATGATTAGTGTGGGGTGAGAGAGACACAGGGGAGGGTGAAGAGCGAGGGGAAAGGAGACACAGGGGAGGATGATGAGGGAGGGGTGAAAGAGACACAGGGGAGGATGATGATGGAGGGGGGAAAGAAACACAAGGTAGGGTGATGAGGGAGGGGGGAAAGAGACACAGGGGAGGATGATGAGGGAGGGGGAGGATGACAAGGGAGGGAGAAGAGACAAAGGGGAGGATGATTAGGGAGGGGGGAAAGAGACACAGGGGAGGATAATGAGGGAGGGGGGAAAGAGACACAGAGGAAGATTATGAGGGAGGGGGGAAGAGACACAGGGGAGGGTGATGAGGGAGGGGGGAAGAGACACATAGGAGGATGATGAGGGAGGGAGGAAAGAGACACAGGGGAGGGTGATGAGGGATGGGGGAAGAGATACAGGGGAGGGTGATGATGGAGGTGGGAAGAGACACAGAGTAGGATGATAAGGGAGGGGGAAAGAAACACAGGGGAGGATGATGAGGGAGAAGGGAAAGAGACATAGGGGAGGATGATGAGGGAGGGGGAAGGAGACACAGGGGAGGATGATGAGGGAGGGGGGAAAGAGACACAGGGGAGGATGATGAGGGGGGGGGGAAAGAGACACAGGGGAGGATGATGGATGGGGGGTGATGAGGGAGGGGGGAAAGAGACACAGTTGAGGATGATGAGGCAGGGGGGAAAGAGACACAGGGGAGGATGATGAGGGAGGGGGGAAAGAGACACAGGGGAGGATGATGAGGGAGAGGGGAAAGAGACACAGGGGAGAATGATGAGGGAGGGGAGAAAGAGACACAGGGGAGTATGATGAGGGAGGGGGGAAAGAGACACAGGGGAGGATGATGAGGGGGGGGGAAAGAGACACAGGGGAGGATGATGGATGGGGGGTGATGAGGGAGGGGGGAAAGAGACACAGTTGAGGATGATGAGGCAGGGGGGAAAGAGACACAGGGGAGGATGATGAGGGAGGGGGGAAAGAGACACAGGGGAGGATGATGAGGGAGAGGGGAAAGAGACACAGGGGAGAATGATGAGGGAGGGGAGAAAGAGACACAGGGGAGTATGATGAGGGAGGAGGAAAGAGACACATGGGAGGATGATGAGGCAGGGGGGAAAAAGACACATGGGAGGATGATGAGGGAGAGGGGAAAGAGACACAGGGGAGGATGATGAGGGATGGGGGAAAGAGACACAGGGGAGGATGATTAGGGTGGGGTGAGAGAGACAAAGAGGAGGGTGAGGAGCGAGGTGAAAGGAGACACAGGGGAGGGTGATGAGGGAGGGGGGAACGAGACACAGGGGAGGATGATGAGGGAGGGGTGAAAGAGACACAGGGGAGGATGATGATGGACGGGGGAAAGAAACACAAGGTAGGGTGATGAGGGAGGGGGAAAGAGACACAGGGGAGGATGATGAGGGAGGGGGGAAAGAGACACAGGGGAAGATTATGAGGGAGGGGGGAAGAGACACAGGAGAGGGTGATGAGGGTGGGGGGGAAGAGACACATGGGAGGATGTTGAGGGAGGGAGGAAAGAGACACAGGGGAGGATGATGAGGGAGGGGGGAGGATGACGAGGGAGGGAGAAGAGACAGAGGGGAGTATGATTAGGGAGGGGGGAAAGAGACACAGGGGAGTATGATGAGGGAGGAGGGAAAGAGACACAGGGGAGGAGGATGAGGGAGGGGGGAAAGAGACACAGGGGAGGATGATGGGTGGGGGGTGAGGAAGAAGGGGGGAAAGAGACACAGTTGAGAATGATGAGGCAGGGGGGAAAGAGACACAGGGGAGGATGATGAGGGAGGGGGGAAAGATACACAGGGGAGGATGATGAGGGAGGGGGGAAAAGACACAGGGGAGGATTATTAGGGAGGGGGTAAAGAGACACAGGGGAGGATGATGAGGGAGGGGGGAAAGAGACACGGGAGAAAGATGAGGGAGGGGGGAAAGAGACACAGGGGAGTATGATGTGGGAGGAGGAAAGAGACACATAGGAGGATGATGAGGGAGGGGGGAAAAAGACACATGGGAGGATAATGAGGGAGAGGGGAAAGAGACACAGGGGAGGATGATTAGTGTGGGGTGAGAGAGACACAGGGGAGGGTGAAGAGCGAGGGGAAAGGAGACACAGGGGAGGATGATGAGGGAGGGGTGAAAGAGACACAGGGGAGGATGATGATGGAGGGGGGAAAGAAACACAAGGTAGGGTGATGAGGGAGGGGGGAAAGAGACACAGGGGAGGATGATGAGGGAGGGGGAGGATGACAAGGGAGGGAGAAGAGACAAAGGGGAGGATGATTAGGGAGGGGGGAAAGAGACACAGGGGAGTATGATGAGGGAGGGGGGGAAAGAGACACAGGGGAGGATGATGAGGGAGGGGGAAAGAGACACAGGGGAGGATGATGGATGGGGGGTGATGAGGGAGGGGGGAAAGAGACACAGTTGAGGATGATGAGGCAGGGGGGAAAGAGACACAGGGGAGGATGATGAGGGAGGGGGGAAAGAGACACAGGGGAGGATGATGAGGGAGAGGGGAAAGAGACACAGGGGAGAATGATGAGGGAGGGGAGAAAGAGACACAGGGGAGTATAATGAGGGAGGAGGAAAGAGACACATGGGAGGATGATGAGGCAGGGGGGAAAAAGACACATGGAAGGATGATGAGGGAGAGGGGAAAGAGAAACAGGGGAGGATGATGAGGGATGGGGGAAAGAGACACATGAGAGGATGATGAGGCAGGGGGGAAAAAGACACATGGGAGGATGATGAGGGAGAGGGGAAAGAGACACAGGGGAGGATGATGAGGGATGGGGGAAAGAGACACAGGGGAGGATGATTAGGGTGGGGTGAGAGAGACACAGGGGGGGGTGAGGAGCGAGGTGAAAGGAGACACAGGGGAGGGTGATGAGGGAGGGGGGAACAAGACACAGGGGAGGATGATGAGGGAGGGGTGAAAGAGACACAGGGGAGGATGATGATGGAGGGAGGAAAGAAACACAAGGTAGGGTGATGAGGGAGGGGGGAAAGAGACACAGGGGAGGATAATGAGGGAGGGGGGAAAGAGACACAGGGGAAGATTATGAGGGAGGGGGGAAGAGACACAGGAGAGGGTGATGAGGGTGGGGGGGAAGAGACACATGGGAGGATGTTGAGGGAGGGAGGAAAGAGACACAGGGGAGGATGATGAGGGAGGGGGAGGATGACGAGGGAGGGAGAAGAGACAGAGGGGAGTATGATTAGGGAGGGGGGAAAGAGACACAGGGGAGTATGATGAGGGAGGGGGGAAAGAGACACAGGGGAGGAGGATGAGGGAGGGGGGAAAGAGACACAGGGGAGGATGATGGGTGGGGGATGAGGAAGGAGGGGGGAAAGAGACACAGATGAGAATGATGAGGCAGGGGGGAAAGAGACACAGGGGAGGATGATGAGGGAGGGGGGAAAGAGACACAGGGGAGGATGATGAGGGAGGGGGGAAAGACACAGGGGAGGATTATTAGGGAGGGGGTAAAGAGACACAGGGGAGGATGATGAGGGAGGGGGGAAAGAGACACGGGAGAATGATGAGGGAGGGGGGAAAGAGACACAGGGAAGTATGATGTGGGAGGAGGAAAGAGACACATAGGAGGATGATGAAGGAGGGGGAAAAAGACACATGGGAGGATGATGAGGGAGAGGGGAAAGAGACACAGGGGAGGATGATGAGGGATGGGGAAAGAGACACAGGGGAGGATGATTAGGGTGGGGTGAGAGAGACACAGGGGAGGGTGAAGAGCGAGGGGAAAGGAGACACAGGGGAGGATAATGAGGGAGGGGTGAAAGAGACACAGGGGAGGATGATGATGGAGGGGGGAAAGAAACACAAGGTAGGGTGATGAGGGAGGGGGGAAAGAGACACAGGGGAGGATAATGAGGGAGGGGGGAAGAGACACAGGGGAAGATTATGAGGGAGGGGGAAGAGACACAGGGGAGGGTGATGAGGGAGGGGGGAAAGAAACACATGGGAGGATGATGAGGAAGGGAGGAAAGAGACACAGGGGAGGGTGATGAGGGATGGGGGAAGAGATACAGGGGAGAGTGATGAGGGAGGTGGGAAGAGACACAGAGTAGGATGATAAGGGAGGGGGAAAGAAACACAGGGGAGGATGATGAGGGAGAAGGGAAAGAGACACAGGGGAGGATGATGAGGGAGGGGGGAAAGTGACACAGGGGAGGATGATGAGGGAGGGGGGAGGATGACGAGGGAGGGAGAAGAGACAAAGGGGAGGATGATTAGGGAGGGGGGAAAGGGACACAGGGGAGTATGATGAGGGAGGGGGGAAAGAGACACAGGGGAGGATGATGAGGGATGGGGGAAGAGATACAGGGGAGGGTGATGAGGGAGGTGGGAAGAGACACAGAGTAGGATGATAAGGGAGGGGGAAAGAAACACAGGGGAGGATGATGAGGGAGAAGGGAAAGAGACACAGGGGAGGATGATGAGGGAGGGGGGAAAGAGACACAGGGGAGGATGATGAGGGAGGGGGTAAGAGACACAGGGGAGGGTGATAAGGGAGGGGGGGAAGAGACACAGTGGAGGATGATGAGGGAGGGGGAAAGATACACAGGGGAGGGTGATGAGGGAGGGGAAAGAGACACAGGGGAGGATGATGAGGGAGGGGGGAAGAGACACAGGGGAGGAAGATGAGGGGGGGAGGATGATGATGGAGGGGGGAAGAGACACAAGGGAGGATGATGAGGGAGGGGGAGTATTATGTTGGGGAAGAGACACGGGGAGGATGATGAGAGAGGGGGGAGGATGATGAGGGAGGGGGGAAAGAGACACAGGGGAGGATGATGAGGGAGAGGGGAAAGAGACACAGGGGAGAATGATGAGGGAGGGGAGAAAGAGACACAGGGGAGTATAATGAGGGAGGAGGAAAGAGACACATGGGAGGATGATGAGGCAGGGGGGAAAAAGACACATGGAAGGATGATGAGGGAGAGGGGAAAGAGAAACAGGGGAGGATGATGAGGGATGGGGGAAAGAGACACATGAGAGGATGATGAGGCAGGGGGGAAAAAGACACATGGGAGGATGATGAGGGAGAGGGGAAAGAGACACAGGGGAGGATGATGAGGGATGGGGGAAAGAGACACAGGGGAGGATGATTAGGGTGGGGTGAGAGAGACACAGGGGAGGGTGAGGAGCGAGGTGAAAGGAGACACAGGGGAGGGTGATGAGGGAGGGGGGAACAAGACACAGGGGAGGATGATGAGGGAGGGGTGAAAGAGACACAGGGGAGGATGATGATGGAGGGAGGAAAGAAACACAAGGTAGGGTGATGAGGGAGGGGGGAAAGAGACACAGGGGAGGATAATGAGGGAGGGGGGAAAGAGACACAGGGGAAGATTATGAGGGAGGGGGGAAGAGACACAGGAGAGGGTGATGAGGGTGGGGGGGAAGAGACACATGGGAGGATGTTGAGGGAGGGAGGAAAGAGACACAGGGGAGGATGATGAGGGAGGGGGAGGATGACGAGGGAGGAAGAAGAGACAGAGGGGAGTATGATTAGGGAGGGGGGAAAGAGACACAGGGGAGTATGATGAGGGAGGGGGGAAAGAGACACAGGGGAGGAGGATGAGGGAGGGGGGAAAGAGACACAGGGGAGGATGATGGGTGGGGGATGAGGAAGGAGGGGGGAAAGAGACACAGATGAGAATGATGAGGCAGGGGGGAAAGAGACACAGGGGAGGATGATGAGGGAGGGGGGAAAGAGACACAGGGGAGGATGATGAGGGAGGGGGGAAAGACTCAGGGGAGGATTATTAGGGAGGGGGTAAAGAGACACAGGGGAGGATGATGAGGGAGGGGGGAAAGAGACACGGGAGAATGATGAGGGAGGGGGGAAAGAGACACAGGGGAGTATGATGTGGGAGGAGGAAAGAGACACATAGGAGGATGATGAGGGAGGGGGGAAAAAGACACATGGGAGGATGATGAGGGAGAGGGGAAAGAGACACAGGGGAGGATGATGAGGGATGGGGAAAGAGACACAGGGGAGGATGATTAGGGTGGGGTGAGAGAGACACAGGGGAGGGTGAAGAGCGAGGGGAAAGGAGACACAGGGGAGGATAATGAGGGAGGGGTGAAAGAGACACAGGGGAGGATGATGATGGAGGGGGGAAAGAAACACAAGGTAGGGTGATGAGGGAGGGGGGAAAGAGACACAGGGGAGGATAATGAGGGAGGGGGGAAGAGACACAGGGGAAGATTATGAGGGAGGGGGGAAGAGACACAGGGGAGGGTGATGAGGGAGGGGGGAAAGAAACACATGGGAGGATGATGAGGGAGGGAGGAAAGAGACACAGGGGAGGGTGATGAGGGATGGGGGAAGAGATACAGGGGAGGGTGATGAGGGAGGTGGGAAGAGACACAGAGTAGGATGATAAGGGAGGGGGAAAGAAACACAGGGGAGGATGATGAGGGAGAAGGGAAAGAGACACAGGGGAGGATGATGAGGGAGGGGGGAAAGTGACACAGGGGAGGATGATGAGGGAGGGGGGAGGATGACGAGGGAGGGAGAAGAGACAAAGGGGAGGATGATTAGGGAGGGGGGAAAGGGACACAGGGGAGTATGATGAGGGAGGGGGGAAAGAGACACAGGGGAGGATGATGAGGGATGGGGGAAGAGATACAGGGGAGGGTGATGAGGGAGGTGGGAAGAGACACAGAGTAGGATGATAAGGGAGGGGGAAAGAAACACAGGGGAGGATGATGAGGGAGAAGGGAAAGAGACACAGGGGAGGATGATGAGGGAGGGGGGAAAGAGACACAGGGGAGGATGATGAGGGAGGGGGTAAGAGACACAGGGGAGGGTGATGAGGGAGGGGGGAAGAGACACAGTGGAGGATGATGAGGGAGGGGGAAAGATACACAGGGGAGGGTGATGAGGGAGGGGAAAGAGACACAGGGGAGGATGATAAGGGAGGGGGGAAGAGACACAGGGGAGGAAGATGAGGGGGGGAGGATGATGATGGAGGGGGGAAGAGACACAAGGGAGGATGATGAGGGAGGGGGAGTATTATGTTGGGGAAGAGACACGGGGAGGATGATGAGAGAGGGGGGAGGATGATGAGGGAGGGGGGAAAGAGACACAGGGGAGGATGATGAAATGACCCTCTGCTACAATGTGAAGTAGTAAGTGTACAGCCTGTCTAACAGTGTAAATTTGCTGTCCCCTCAAAATACCTCCACACACCGCCATTAATGTCTAAACCATTGGTAACAAAAGTGAGTACACCCCTAAGTGGAAATGTCCAATTAGGGCCCAAAGTGTCAATATTTTGTGTGGCCACCATTATTTTCCAGCACTGCCTTAACCCTCAAGGGCATGGAGTTCACCAAAGCTTCACAAGTTGGCACTGGAGTCCTCTTCCACTCCTCCATGATGATATCACGAGCTGGTGGATGTTAGAGACCATGCCCTCCCCCACCTTCCTTTTGAGGATGCTCCACAGATGCTCAATAGGGTTTAGGTCTGGAGACATGCTTGGCCAGTCCATCACTTTTACCTTCAGCAAGGAAGTGGTCAGCTTGGAGGTGTGTTTCAGGTCATTATCATGTTGGAATACTGCCCTGTGGCCCAGCCTCTGAAGGGAGGGGATCATGCCCTGCTTCAGTAAGTCACAGTATATGTTGGCATTCATAGTTTCCTCAATGAACTGTAGCTCCTCAGTGCGGGCAGCACTCATGCAGGCCAGGACCATTACATTCCCACCACCAAAAGTATACATCTAAATGGAGAAAAGGTGGTTAAAGTAATCCCTAAATGACAGATAAACGGATAAGGCACAAAGAGCACAAAAACACTGATATGAGATGAAACCTTCAGTTTGAACGTAAACAAAGATGCACAGAGAGTGGAGGCAGCATCTGACATCATCAGGTAAATGTATATAGGGGGAATCAACACAACATATTATAGAAAACATATATACACATATAGACATATGTGTATATATGTTTGGTCTGGGCCAGCATGAGTGCTGCCGGCACTGGGGAGCTACAGTTCATTGAGAGAACCATGAATGCCAACATGTACTGTGACATACTGAAGCAGAGCATGATCCCCTCCCTTCGGAGACTGGGCCGCAGGGCAGTATTCCAACATGATAACGCCCCCCCCCCCCAACACACCTCTAAGACGACCACTGCCTTGCTAAAGAAGCTGAAGGTAAAAGTGATGGACTGGCCAAGCATGTCTCCAGATTTAAACCCTCTTGAGTATCTCTGGGGCATCATCAAACGGAAGGTGAGGGAGTGCAAGGTCTCTAACATCCACCAGCTCTGTGATGTCATGGAGGAGTGGAAGAGGACTCCAGTGGCAACCTGTGGAGCTCTAGTGAACTCCAGGCCCAATAATGGTGGCCACACAAAATATTGACACTTTGGGCCCAATTTAGACATTTCCAATTAGGAGTGTACTCACTTTTGTTGCCAATGGTTTAGACATTAATGGCGGTGTGTTGAATTATTTTGAGGGGACAGCAAATTTACACTGTTAAACACTATAAGATAATATATAGTCAAGCCCATCACCCCCCAACCCCTTCCCCCAGAACCCCTTGATATTTTTCCCTTCCGTGCTCGACTTCACCAAATTCCTTGCCCTGGCAAAGAACAAGAAGTAGGATGTGGGTACGCAGACGGTGCAGGGGTTTAGTGCGCAAAGGGCCATGTCTTTACTACTCAACTTCCCAAAATGATTGAATTAAATATAATATATATCATAAAAACTAATAATATAAGAAAAACATATTATACCAACTCACACCATGTGTAGTAACACCATATTTACTCCATAATAATGAATTTATAGCTATAAAACAGTGAGTAACTGCCTCTTGAACGATGATTCAAAATAAAACATGTACAGTCCTGAATCTCATTAGTGAGTGTCATGGGGCTGGGTTGTTACCCCCATACATGTCTTATTCCCCCATGAAGAATAGAAAACTAGAAGAGAACAAACAGAAACAGATGCTAAAGCCATCATGTTGTTGTTTGGTTGTTCAGTCATGTCCAACTGATGTGAGGTCACATCATGGAGCGAGGACAGATGGTAGAATCAGCATATAAGGGGGTAATAGAGACCGAGCTGGTGGGAGGAACTGGGAGGATGTAAGAAAGGTCCTTGTAGTTGTTGTAAGATGCTCACTTTCAGGGATTACTTGGGACTAGGATAGTAAATAGTAGATAGTAAATAATTCACTCAGATAGATAGTAAATCCCTCACTTATATTAGATAGTAAATCCCTCACTCACATTAGATAGTAAATCCCTCACTTATATTAGATAGTAAATCCCTCACTCATATTAGATAGTAAATCTCTCACTTATGTTAGATAGTAAATCCCTCACTCATATTAGATAGTAAATCCCTCACTTATATTAAATAGTAAATCCCTCACTCATATTAGATAGTAAATCCCTCACTTATGTTAGATAGTAAATCCCTCACTTATATTAGATAGTAAATCCCTCACTTATGTTAGATAGTAAATCCCTCACTCATATTAGATAGTAAATCCCTCACTTATGTTAGATAGTAAATCCCACACTCATATTAGATAATAAATCCCTCACTCACATTAGATAGTAAATCTCTCTTTTATTAGATAGTATATTAATTACTCAACGCTGTTTACAATGTATGTGTTATTATGGTTAGAACAAATTGTTTGTCGCTATTTGTACTCATAAATGTATTTTTTTAAAGTTAGCGCTTGTGTCCGGTGTATTTGTTGTTCATAAATATATTTTAAAAATATGTAGCACCGTTTACTGTATATTTACAAGTCTAGATGCTATTTTTAAAGATTTTTTTTACAGTTATGTCCTTTTGTATGTTTGTTGTAAAGTTATATATTTGATTTAAAAAATAAAAATAATAATAATATGTCTATATAATTTTAGCGATAATTTCTTTATGATCTGTTATTATTTTTTTCTTAAGCAAACACAGCATTTATATTTTAAATTACCGTTAAATACACCGTTATCTTTTTTTAGCCGACAGCTATCCAGGAATATATTGATGAGTTTATGATTCGGCAACAACAAGAGCGCACAACTCAGCAGAGTATGTATTTTGTATGTAAGAGCGCTTGATTATTATATTGGCAGTTTTT
This sequence comes from Discoglossus pictus, assembly GCA_027410445.1. Classification (NCBI taxonomy): domain Eukaryota; kingdom Metazoa; phylum Chordata; class Amphibia; order Anura; family Alytidae; genus Discoglossus; species Discoglossus pictus. Next base: position 7,024,782 of record JAPZIH010000711.1, read on the forward strand.
AGATCTCCTGGAGCTTTTTTCTCTTCTCCTGTCATATTGAGTATAGAGATTGATTTACCTCTCTTTCTTTTTGCATATAGTTTCTCAATTTCTCTTGTTGTTTGGTCTAGGAAAACATGGACATTGCCATCATTTTTTATCTCAGGAGTAAATAGACTTTGATTCTTATATTCCTTTTTTAACCAGACATTTCTTATTGCTTCTTCATCCAAGGAATCATAGAGTATGTGTATGCTAAAAATGTCTATTGTGCAATATTTTGCAAGGAGAGTAAATCAGGTGATAATCAATGTTATTGTGTCTTAAGCTCGCTAGCATACATTGCTTGAAATTTGAAATTGAAATTACATAATAAAGAGGCCTAGATTAGCTGAACATAGGATGCGATGCTAGGTATATGTGTCAGTGAGTGCTGTTCTAGCAGCAGCAGCTTTCCCTCCTCACTTACTCACAGGTACATTCGGCTGGAGGGTGCAGTGCTGAACCCGGGGAATGTAATGCCAACACTGCCCTGACTCAGTCACTCATGCCCGGGGAATGTAACGCCAACACTGCCCCGGCTCAGTCACTCATGCCCGGGGAATGTAACGCCAACACTGCCCTCACTTAGTGACTCATGCCCGGGAAATGTAACGCCAACACTGCCCTCACTCAGTGACTCATGCCCGGGTAATGTAACGCCAACACTGCCCTGGCTCAGTCACTCATGCCCGGGTAATGTAACGCCAACACTGCCCTGACTCCGCCACTCATGCCCGGGGAATGTAACGCCAACACTGCCCTGACTCAGTCACTCATGCCTGGGGAATGTAACGCCAACACTGCCCTGACTCAGTCACTCATGCCCGGGAAATGTAACGCTAACATTGCCCTCACTAAGTCACTCATGCCCAGGGAATGCAACGCCAAAACTGCCCTGACTCAGTCACTCATGCCCGGGGAATATAACGCCAACACTGCCCTTGCTCAGTCACTCATGTCGGGGAATGTAACGCCAACTCTGCACTGGTTTAGTCACTCATGCCCGGGGTATGTAACGCCAACACTGGCCTGACTCAGTCACACATGCCCGGGGAATGTAACGCCAACACTACCCTGACTCAGTCACTCATGCTGGGGAATGTAACGCCAACACTGCCCTGACTCAGTCATTCATGCCTGGGGTATGTAACGCCTGTGTCTGTTCCCCCTCTCCCTCCCCTGTGTCTCTTTCCCCCTCCCCCGTGTCTCTTCCCCCTTCCCTCCCCTGTGTCTCCTTCTACATTTGACATTTACGGGTGTGAAAATATTTGCTGGCTTTAGGAACTGTAGCAATTGAATAGCGATTTTGCGATTATAACTGTTGCAAGCTTGAAAGATCAAAGGCTTAGATGGGTTGTAAGTTACTATTTTTACAACCGCAGGGATTTTCAGCCTGTAACCCGTAGATCGTTTGCAGCTTGCACAAAGACGCCAATTGAACAGCAAATTAGTTTACGGGCTCCTGTAAACAACGACAGCTCAATTGAATCAAGGCCATAGTATACCATAAAAGTGCACTATTTTTACTAAATAGTAACTCCTTCAAATATTTTAAACTAGCGACTTGCCCGTCAAAAAATGACGGCAATGTTATGTATATGTTTGTCAAGTTGTTTAGTTATTAACATATATTTTTGACACTTGTAAGTATTTTAATATGAACGTGTATTTTTGTAAAATGTTGATGTAATGGTTTTTTAAAATGTAATTAGTATCTGAAGAATTGTTAACTTGAATATACATTGAATGAATAGGAAAGCCAAAAGTAAAAACCCTTTTTTAAACGTTGCAAATTTTAACATGAAGTTTAAAATATATGTAAGCAATAACCATCAAAGTATATATTTTTAAACTTGAACTTTATTTTTTATGTAAGTTTAGAAGTTGACAAAACATTGGTATAATTTTGAACATTATAAACAGGAACATAGTGAATACATTTTGTAAAGTAATTTTTTATTAAAAGTATTAACATTTGAATGTAAAAACAATTGACATTTAAATTAATCAGTATTAAAATTCAATTTCTATCACAATAATTGTTAACTTGAATATACATTGAATGTAGAGGAAGGCATACAGTCAAACTCTTCTTAAAACGTACGTAATTAAACTAATTTATTACTGAGCACATAAATTGGCGATAAACATTAATGTAGGTAGTAATCTTAAGATAACAGACAATATTTACATTGTGACTTAAAAGGTGCTTGACCTCTTAACATCCACTTTGTAATATGTTGAATGAAATAACTTCAAAATATATTTTTTAAACTTTTAACATTAGAAACATTAACATAGTGACTTAACATTTTAACATAATTTTTACTAACAATGCAAGGCAAGTATTTTGTGAGGCGAATCATTCATAAACATGACTTCCATTAATTATGACTGAATTAAACAACCAATTGTTATGTATTTTGCAATGCTTTTAAAAAATCTTGGCACCTTTAATTAGTATCCTTCAAAGTTATAGTACTTCATAGTAGACAATGTTTTTAGTAAAAATACGTCCATCTTCTAATAAATCACCTTGACTTTCATTGTTTTCAATGTAAACTTTAATTGCCTGTGGATTTTTGCACCTTGACAACGCAACGTACAATTGACCATGTGCAAAAACTGGTTCTTCCAAGAAAATACCCACAGATTTGAAAGTTTGACCTTGTGATTTATTAATGGTCATGGCAAATGCCATAATAATGGGAAATTGTCTTCTTTGAAGTATAAAAGGGAGACTACTTTCACTTGGTGCTAAATCTATTCTTGGTATGAAAACTCTCTCTCCTCTATGGGTCCCAGTTAAAATTTCAGCATCTATAAAATGGTCCTTTAATTGTTGAACAATTAATCTTGTGCCATTGCATAGGCCTTTTTTGGGATTCATATTTCGCAGTAACATGATAATTGCACCTTTCTTTAGCTGCAAAATATGTGGTGGCATTCCAGAAGGAGTTAAAGAGTTTATGAATTCAGTGGAAAAGTTAGCCTGACTTTCATTGTCATCAGCAAGTACAGAATCAGCACTGTGATAATTTCTTTGTGGTGCATAAATTTTTTTTAAGATTTTATTATTGAGGATTAATGCATCTTTATTTTTACACGTCAGTATGACTTGGTTGGCAAGCTCGGAATATTCTTCGTTATTTATGCTCCCTTCAAATATAGCCGATATAATATCTTGTTGACAAATCATATGAGGTGGGATCTCTACAGTGTCGTCAGGTAAATTTAGTATTTTTTCTGTTCTGCCTTCTCCAATTTTAATAAGCCAATCATTGAAATCAGTTTGGCCTTCTGATCTCATATTTTGTTGCAGTTGAAGATGGGTAAAATGTTTCCATACTGTACTTGACTTTATACATGTTTCGATAATGTCAGTTCGATTTCCATGTACAACAACAGGTAATGTTTGTCTAAAATCGCCACCCAACAACATTACCTTTCCACCAAATGGAAAAATATTATCCATGACTTCACGAAGCAAACGGTCAATACATTGGAGGGCATAGCATGACATCATTGTGGCCTCATCTATTATAATTAATTTACATTTCTTCAATTTCTTTGCTTGTAAGGATGTCATGCGAATATCTGACACAGAATTTTCTAAAATAGGCACTGGCAGTTTAAATCCACTATGAACAGTTCTTCCACCTTCTAATAAAAGTGCAGCAATTCCAGTAGTGGCAAACGCCATTGCTATTTTTCCTTGTGCTCGTACTGAACTCATTAATAAATTGTACAAATATGTTTTTCCTGATCCGCCAGGTCCATCAAGATAGAAATAACGCTCTGTCACCATGTCATCATCTATAGCATTTTTAATGGCATGAAATGCTTGCAATTGTAGTGTATTTAAAGTTGCAAGTCTTTCTTCTGTTCTTTCTGCTTGTAGTTGAATGTCATAGTCTTCAAAGTTAATGTCATCTATAAGACCTGGATCAGGCAAATTAAAACTTGCACAACTTAATCCATGAGTTAAAAAGACTTCTTGGATTTCCATTAACGCTTTTAAGTGTGCAATGGGTTCATTGTATCGTCGCATAAAGTCTTCAGCCATATTACTTTTAAAAGTCTCCCACAAAGCTAATGCATTTGGAGCATTTGAGAAGATACAAATAAAAGCAAATTGTTCTCTCATCTGTCGTGGCATTTGACATTGTGCTGCTTCTTCTAAGCATCTTTCCCACTCTGTATCATCAGCGAGTAAGTTTCTATGTCTTGCAGCTAAATGGAAGGATTCATATACAATGTCATTAACAGTTCTTAATTGTTCAAAACTTTGTGCTCCAGGAACATTTAAAAGTAATATCCGTAAGCAAAAACGTTCAACATCTCTTGGACTGACTGTGTAAATTCTTGGAATAATTTTATTGCCTCTGGTTTTTCTTGGTCTCCATAATCCATTCACAAAAACATAGTGATATGGAATTTCAATATATAAGTATTGTGTTGCTTCAGCATCAGTGGAATTTAATGCAAACCATGCAGTTAGTGTAGTGTGACGATCTTCACTTTGGGCCAATGCATTCATTTCATTTCCAGCATGGAAATAGACTAAATGTCGTTGTGGCAAATGTACTGCTAACCTATATACTGCATGTGATCTATCATGCATTTCAAATTTTAAAAGCCGCCACATAGCTTCTGGCGCACTGACATAGCGAGCATCTACATGAGATGCAAGTTCATCATGTACTAACTCACTACTTTCAGGGTTGTCTGCACTTTTGACGACTACAGTAGCTGCATCGTAACCTTTGTAAATATATTTGTAGACATATTTAATGGATTTGATGGAAGTGCAGGCTTCTACGTTGATGTGGGCGTTGTACTTCATGAGTAAATGTGGATTGTAGGGTACTACATATCTATTGTCCACTTTTTTCCCACGAATAATGGCACTATCTCCTTCTCTTCTTTTATAAAGTGGATATCCATCACAATTGGCATAGGTTTTGTCTCTATAATCTTTGGGAAATTCTTTGGAACATTTATTATTTTCCATACATGGTGATTGTGGATTAAGGTCACCACAGGGTCCATGAATCATGCGATGAGTAACAATCTCATATAGTCTACCATATAGTTCTGGATCTGGTAGTTCAGCAACAATGACTGCATCCACTTTGTCTGAAGTATCTAATTTATCTTTTTCTTGAAGTATTATTAGAAGATGTGCATGTGGAAGGCCTCTTTTTTGAAATTCAATGGTATATACATAAGCAAGACATTTGCCAAATAACTGATTTATAGTGAAGTCACGTATTAATTCATTTAATTTAATCTTAAAAACTCTGGCTACTAAATCTGATCGATCTGAAGCAGTTTGTCCAAGAAGTAGATTTAGTGTAATTTCTGGCCATTGTGGATTACATGTAAATGTCACAAATAAATCGGGTTTGCCAAATTTTGTCACAATAGCCATAGCATCATTGTATCTTTCTCTCATATTCCGAGGAGATCCTTGAAAGGAAGATGGTAAAATGATGGCTTTGCCAGCTGTCATGTCTCTGCTTGTAGCCACGTCAGCAACATAGTCCATGAGTCCAGAATATTGTTCTACACGGAGTTTATCTTGTTGATATTTGATAAAGTTTAAATTATTTGCCTCAACTTGCAAATATGAATCAATAATCCATTGTTGTGTTAGTTTCCCACCACATAAAATTGGATTAAATACATTTCGAATGGCAATTTGAGCTACTTTAAATTCAAGCATAGAAACATTATTTCGGATTCTGGCTTTAGCATTTGGGTAGCTGGGAAGAGTTAATTTTGGTTGCCAACCTGCTTCTCCGTGTGGGAAAAAGATGGGATATGTCATTGGATCTAAATTTGGACTTAAGATACTCATATTAATAAACGGTTGGTCCTCATTTCTAGGATATATTCGTATGTCTCTTTGAAATGGTGGTTCTCCTTCATCATTGTGAAACACCATTGCAACCTCATTTGTTGTTGGCAAGTTATAACGACGTTTATCAGTATGTCTGTCTCTTTTAAGCACCATATTAACCTTCGGCATTGGTAATTGATGTGTTTGTGAATGAAGTAGTTGTTCATTTTCTACTTCTGCCAATTTTTTATAAGCTTTACTGTAGGGATTGTTGTCCATAATGTTATTTAGCTCTATGAAAACAATGGGTAAGCATTTTTTATTTTCTTCCATCTGCATACGTTGGTCAACAGCTTCCATTGTATCTAGGACATATAGTTGAGCGAATTTTCTTTTATTTCCTTCCTCTGGATGTAAATGGGAAGTGCGATGATAAATTTGTCCTTGGACTTTAAAACAGTAAGGACCATGTCCTGGTACATTAGCAGCTAATGTTGCCCCCATGGATGCAAAGGATATGGCACTATTGTAGGATCTTATGTTTGTCTTAAAATTTTTGTAGTTTGGAAAAGTAGGTTCAGTCATAATATTTTGTAAATAAATAGGAAATTCTTTCCTTTCTGGAAGTTTGAACTTGCCTTTTTGACAACAACTAATAAATTGTCCATCTCTGGGTCTCTCCTGTTTAAAATAATAAGCCTCACAAAACTGACATTGAGTAGTCATGTCCCCACAACTATGAACCTCTACTGCTAAAGACTTGAGTAGAGGACAATTTGCAAAGCATATAGGATTTTGCCTTTCATATTCATCAGGTGAAATGTCATATAATGTTTCAACAACAGGTTCTAAATGTTTTGTTTTTTTCGTTGCTTTTCTTGGTATATGTTGTATTGTTTGAGGTAAAATGTCATCTAATGTTTCATGAAACGGTTCTAAATGCTTTGTTTTCTTTGTTGCTTTTTTTGGTATCTCTTGTCTTTTTTCTGGCAAAATGTCATCTGATGTTTGAGCAACAGGTTGTAAATGCTTTATTTTCTTTGTAGTTTTTTTTGACATATCTTTAATTTCTGCAAGTGACAGTCTTTTGCTTGCAATTCTTTTGCGTTCTTTTTCTCATCGAATTTCCTTCTTCTCCGGTGTCTGCTGGCTGTCTGCTCTCTGTCGTCGTTCTCTAGCTTGGCGTCTTTTCTTTTCTTGTTTACTCTCATTATCAGCCATGTTAATCTGTAAAAAGAAAATAATGTACCATTAGTTTATTTTGAGATGTTAAGTTGTTTTTCATGACATATAGTTATCAATAGTGTGTTAACATTTTATAGTTAATCAATTTCAATGCGTTCAATTGAATAAAAGTCTAAATAAGGGCATGAGATAATTATTTAAAGACATTTTTATTTATTAAACATGTATCCAAAAGCAAGTGTTTCAGTAACTAAAAAGGTATTTAAAAAAGGTGTTATTTACTTATTTACAGCACTATTCAATTTGTCAAATGGCAATTAAATTAGGGTTTAGGACTGGAATGTTACAATGACAAATTGTATAGATTCTGTGTTTTTAGACTTTTTTGGACTATGCCAATTTATTTTTTAAGTTTACATTGAAGTTTGTTTTTATTGTTAAAGATTATTGGCCCTAAAAGACAAATAAGAGATAGATGATAGATATTACTTTTTATACTGTACCTTGGTTGAAGTTTGATTTCAAGCAAAATTCTTTGTTGGTCCTGTGTTGAAAGCCTTCGTCCGATGGTCTGGTCCTGTGTTGAAAGTCCTCGTCCGATGGTGTAGTCCTCTGTTGAAAGTCCTCGTCCTCTGGTGTGGTCCTCAGTTCCAACTCCTGTTCCGATGTTCTTGACGCAGTATCTGTTATAAAATAAAAATGAAAATGTTATGTTATTTGAATGTCTTTGTATGAATGAAAAAATGGCATTATTTCTGTGTTTTTCTACAATCCTTTTTGGTGCGCCACAATTTTGGTATGCTTCTGTAGGCTATTTTCTAAGGCTTATAGGTGGTTAAACATTAAAGAAGAATATTAATTAATTTTTCTCTTTTTTTACTTGTTATACTGTACCTTGGTTGAAGTTTGATTTGAAGCAGAATCTTTGTTGGTCCTGTGTTGAAAGCCTTCGTCTGATGGTCTGGTCCTGTGTTGAAAGTCCTCGTCCAATCGTCTGGTCCTCTGTTGAAAGTCCTCGTCCGATGGTGTAGTCCTCTGTTGAAAGTCCTCGTCCAATGGTCTGGTCCTCTGTTGAAAGTCCTCGTCCGCTGGTGTGGTCCTCAGTTGAAACTCCTGGTCCGATGTTCTTGACGCAGTATCTGATATAAAATAAAAATGAAAATGTAATATTATTTTAATGTATTTGTATGAAGTAAAAAATGACATAATTTTTTTGTTTTTCTACAATCCCGTTTGGTGTCCACCACTTTTGGTATGCTTATTTAGGCCTTTTTCTAAGGCTTATAGATTGTTAAACATAAAATAAGTATCTAAATGTACTTTGGTATGTGTTTGTGTGAGTTTTCATACAATCCTGTTTGGTGCGCACCACTGTTGGTATGCTTATTTAGGCTTCTTTCTAAGGCTTATAGGTTGTTAAACATAAAATAAGAATGTAAATGTAGTTTGCTATGTGTTTGTGTGAGTTTTCATACAATCCTGTTTGGTGCGCACCACTGTTGGTATGCTTATTTAGGCTTCTTTGTAAGGCTTATAAGTTGTTAAACATTAAATAAGAATCTAAATGTAGTTTGCTATGTGTTTGTGTGAGTTTTCATACAATCCTGTTTGGTGCGCACCACTGTTGGTATACTTATTTAGGCTTCTTTCTAAGGCTTATAGGTTGTTAAACATTAAATAAGAATCTAAATGTAGTTTGCTATGTGTTTGTGTGAGTTTTCATACAATCCTGTTTGGTGCGCACCACTGTTGGTATGCTTATTTAGGCTTCTTTCTAAGGCTTATAGGTTGTTAAACATAAAATAAGAATGTAAATGTAGTTTGCTATGTGTTTGTGTGAGTTTTCATACAATCCTGTTTGGTGCGCACCACTGTTGGTATACTTATTTAGGCTTCTTTCTAAGGCTTATAGGTTGTTAAACATTAAATAAGAATCTAAATGTAGTTTGCTATGTGTTTGTGTGAGTTTTCATACAATCCTGTTTGGTGCGCACCACTGTTGGTATGCTTATTTAGGCTTATTTCTAAGGCTTATAGGTTGTTAAACATAAAATAAGAATGTAAATGTAGTTTGCTATGTGTTTGTGTGAGTTTTCATACAATCCTGTTTGGTGCGCACCACTGTTGGTATACTTATTTAGGCTTCTTTCTAAGGCTTATAGGTTGTTAAACATTAAATAAGAATCTAAATGTAGTTTGCTATGTGTTTGTGTGAGTTTTCATACAATCCTGTTTGGTGCGCACCACTGTTGGTATGCTTATTTAGGCTTCTTTCTAAGGCTTATAGGTTGTTAAACATAAAATAAGAATGTAAATGTAGTTTGCTATGTGTTTGTGTGAGTTTTCATACAATCCTGTTTGGTGCGCACCACTGTTGGTATGCTTATTTAGGCTTCTTTGTAAGGCTTATAGGTTGTTAAACATTAAATAAGAATCTAAATGTAGTTTGCTATGTGTTTGTGTGAGTTTTCATACAATCCTGTTTGGTGCGCACCACTGTTGGTATGCTTATTTAGGCTTCTTTCTAAGGCTTATAGGTTGTTAAACATTAAATAAGAATGTAAATGTAGTTTGCTATGTGTTTGTGTGAGTTTTCATACAATCCTGTTTGGTGCGCACCACTGCTGGTATGCTTATTTAGGCTTCTTTGTAAGGCTTATAGGTTGTTAAACATTAAATAAGAATCTAAATGTAGTTTGCTATGTGTTTGTGTGAGTTTTCATACAATCCTGTTTGGTGCGCACCACTGTTGGTATGCTTATTTAGGCTTCTTTCTAAGGCTTATAGGTTGTTAAACATAAAATAAGAATGTAAATGTAGTTTGCTATGTGTTTGTGTGAGTTTTCATACAATCCTGTTTGGTGCGCACCACTGTTGTTATACTTATTTAGGCTTCTTTCTAAAGCTTATAGGTTGTTAAACATAAAATAAGAATGTAAATGTAGATTGCTATGTGTTTGTGTGAGTTTTCATACAATCCTGTTTGGTGGGCACCAATGTTGGTATGCTTATTTAGGCTTCTTTCTAAGGCTTATAGGTTGTTAAACATTAAATAAGAATCTAAATGTAGTTTGCTATGTGTTTGTGTGAGTTTTCATACAATCCTGTTTGTTGGGCACCAATGTTGGTATGCTTATTTAGGCTTCTTTCTAAGGCTTATAGGTTGTTAAACATTAAATAAGAATCTAAATGTAGTTTGCTATGTGTTTGTGTGAGTTTTCATACAATCCTGTTTGATGCGCACCACTGTTGGTATGCTTATTAATGTAGTTTTGTAATGCTAATAGGTTGTTAAACATAAAATAAGAATGTAAATGTAGTTTGTTATGTGTTTGTGTGAGTTTTCATACAATCCTGTTTGGTGGGCACCAATGTTGGTATGCTTATTTAGGCTTCTTTCTAAGGCTTATAGGTTGTTAAACATTAAAATAAGAATGTAAATGTAAATCCTGTTTGATGGGCACCACTTTTGTTATACTTATGTAGTGTTTTTTCTAATGGTTATACATTGTTAAACAATCACATTTGAATGAGGCCCTCGGCCATTAAACATATTTAGGTCCTGAATCAATTGCGTTTTGACCAATTGAATAGGGCTCTATATAAGCACATAAAATATTTTTTGACAGAAGTTTTTAGTTAGTGAAGACCTATTATGTGCTTATATAAAGCCCTATTCAATTGGCCAACTCACAATTGAATAAGGCTCATGGTTCGGTTCTTTTTTATACTTAAATACTTTACCTTGATTGAAGTGTGGAATGACAGAGGGTCCCCTCCTGCCAATCTTAATCCGCCGGTCTTCTTGTAGTGTCTGTTTGAAAAATAAAGTGAAATAGTGAATTATAGAATTTTTTATTTGTATTTAACAAACCATGGCCTTTTCAGCATTTAAAGTATTTTTGTATCTTACCTCTTGTTCTTTGTTGGTGTTCTTTAAAAGGGATTGTGCTTCACAGTGCACGGTGCAAATTGTTGAAAGACGCTGTTGATGCAGAGTCTGTTTGAATATTAAAAAAAGTAGAAAGATTGAGTTTTAGGTGATCTATTGAATTGCAGTAAATTAATTTCATTGAATTATACTTCTGTAATTAATTTGAATTAACATTATTTTTTGGTGGGTCCTGCACACATATGTCACATACATGAAGCACATTTCCATAGTTGAAAGTAATTTTTTTGTGTGCGTGTGACATATCAGTATACATGAATCATATTTTAATTGTTAAATTAACCTTATTTTTATTTTTGGCCAACATACATAAATGTGTGTGTGACATGTGACTATAGATGATACACATATATGTGCGTGTCACATATCAGTATACATGACTCATATTTTAATAGTATTTTAATAGTCCCAACTTATTTTTTTGTAATGTAATTTAATTGTAGTTGTTTAATTAGTTTGTTGCAGGGGCAATACACATAAATGTGCATGTAACATGTCACTATACATTATACGCATAAATGTGCGTGTCACTTGTCACTATACATTATACACATAAATGTGCGTGTCACTTGTCAGTATACATTATACACATAAATGTGCGTGTCACTTGTCAGTATACATTATACGCCTAAATGTGCGTGTGACATGTCACTATACATTATACACATAAATGTGCGTGTCACATGTTAGTATACATTATACGCATATATGTGCGTGTCACATGTCAGTATACATTATACGCATATATGTGCGTGTCACTTGTCAGTATACATTATACGCATAAATGTGCGTGTCACTTGTCAGTATACATTATACGCATAAATGTGCGTGTCACATGTCAGTATACATTATACGCATATATGTGCGTGTCACTTGTCAGTATACATAAACCTCTTTGTCTTCTTTAATTTTTTTTTTTGATGTCCTGTCTTGAAAATAAGTAATATATTATAGCTTACCTCTCAGTTGTAATTTGCACAATGTAAAGTAGTAAATTAGGAAAGAATTATCTTCTCAAGTTTTAGCAGCAGTTATGTCTGAAGTCACTCTGTTCATCACCTGAGGAGAAATGTATTTTTCTCTGTCAAATAGACAGTATTTATAAACTTGTAGAACATTCTGGAAAGTTAGACCGTTAGAACGTAATACGCATGCGCTATTTGCGTTCCAGCTTACAATTTGCGTTCCATCCGCCATTTTGTGCGTAGTAGTGGTTAAAATGGTGTTTAATATGAGTGTGATCCGTTCCGCATAGTATGTGTTTCATTATTGCGAGTAAGTGTAGTGTAGTTACGTCTGGAGCCTCGTTTTCGTTTTGTTCGGTGGCCATTTTTTCTCTCGCTTAGCCGATTTTCGGTCGTTTAAACTGTTTGTTTTCACTTAAATGGACGTGTAAATGAACTTTTGGAGGTGCCGGATGCCCCCCCGTGCTGTAAGTAAGCTTTTTATGTGTTTGTTGTGTTTATTTCTTGTGTTTGTGATGTTTTGATGCGCGGCGGTTGGAATGGGTCTTTCGCGGCCGTATTTTTTTCCGATGCGGCCGTATTTTGTTGCGATATACGCAGTTAGCTTTTACGTGTACGACGCAGTGTATTTGTTTCTAAGTCGTGCGTATGTGTGTTAAGAGCGTGTGAGGGGCCTTTTTTACTGTTTTTTTGTTAAGTCTTGCGTCTGTGTGTCTGGGTGTAAGCGGGTGTGAGGCGACTTTGAGTTTTTTTTTTGTTATGAAGTTGTGTGTGTGTGTATGTGTGTGTTAACACAGCCGATGTTGGGATGCTCCCACCACCGCAAATGCGGACCCTCGCTTCGCGAGGATCCGCATTTGCGGGGACGTTGTTTGGTTTTTGTTGGCTGGGCGGTTGGGTTTATTCTGTTAAAAAAGTCGTGTGTGTGTATGTGTGTGTTAACACAGCCGACGTTGAGCCTCCACAACCGCAAATGCGGGCCCTCGCTTCGCGAGGACCCGCATTTGCGGCGAACTGCGTCCCTCGCTTCGCGAGGGACGCAGTTTCTTGCGGGCTCGCTACGCGAGCCCGCAAGCGTGAGCAACGACTTGGGTTTTTGTTGGCTGGGCGGTTGGGTTTATTCTGTTAAAAAAGTCGTGTGTGTGTATGTGTGTGTTAACACAGCCGACGTTGAGCCTCGTCAACCGCAAATGCGGGCCCTCGCTTCGCGAGGACCCGCATTTGCGGCGAACTGCGTCCCTCGCTATGCGAGGGACGCAGTTCTTGCAGGCTCGCTACGCGAGCCCGCAAGCGTGAGCAACGACTCGTACACTCACAACTATATATGTGATACATATATATATATATATATATATATATATATATATGCATAGAGAGAATATATATATAGAGAGAGAGAGAGAGAGAGAGAGAGAGATAATGAGAAATATATATATATATATATATATATATATATATACATATAAAATATATATATATAGAGAGAGAGAGAGACAGCTATATATATATATATATATATATATATATATACATAGAGAGAGAGAATATATATATATATATATACATAGAGAGAGAAAAAAAATATATATAGAGAGGGAGACAGAGACAGAGACACAGAGGGAGACAGAGAGATAGAGACAGAGAGAGACAGAGACACAGAGAGAGAGAGAGAGACACAGAGGGAGAGAGAGAAAGAGAGAGACAGAGAGAGAGAGAGACACAGAGGGAGAGACAGAGAGAGAGACACAGAGAGAGAGAGACAGACAGAGAGATAGAGACACAGAGAAAGAGACAGAGATAGAGACAGAGACACACACAGGGAGAGAGAGACACAGAGAGAGAGACAGAGACACACAGAGAGAGATAGAAACACACAGAGAGAGACAGAGCGAGACAGAGACACACACAGAGAGAGAGAGACACAGAGAGAGAGAGAGACAGAGAGAGACAGAGACACACAGAGAGAGATAGAGAGACAGAGAGAGACAAAGAGAGAGAGAATATATATATATATATATCTACATACAGATAGAGAGAATATATATATATATATATATATATTGTGGCAGGGCGCCCCCTTCTGACGGGGTTGGCGTCCTGTTTTCTTATCTCTTTAACTTATTTAGGGAAGAAGACACAGTAGGCTGTGAGAGGCTTAGTTTTACTGCTATTTATTTGTTAGCACAAACAGAAAGAAAATAGTGCTTATCCTCAGCCACAAAATAAAATTCGACATAAACGGGCTTACTATAACCAGGAACGCCCTGACTAGCCCTGAGCACGCTTCTCGTCTGCAGGTATAATAACACAGTCCACAGTATAAACTCTCTGCTTGATTCGGCTATCTCTTGAGGACTTTTCCTCTACAGCTTCTGTCAATAGTGGGTGAAGCATAGTGCCCACCCTTCTCTCCCATATGCTTCACCCCAGGGACCCTTGTCACCCTCTTGTGATGAGGGACTATTACTTTCTCTCAATGCACTCTTCTCCCTGGGGCCTTTGTACTCCTTATCCTCATATGGTAAAAACAACATGCATTTGGCACCAACCTTTTTATCCCTTATTGAATCCGGCTTCTTAGGAATGGGGTCTTCAGATAAATCCTTAAACAGTGGAATATCTCCTATACCACAGCAGTCTTCTCTGCGAGCAATATCTGTAACACAGCAGTCTTCCTGACTGTCTTGCTTCAGCAGTAATCCCAGCTCTCAGGATCCAACAGCAGCTGAGCTGTCCAGGGTTTTCTTCTGCATACACACTGCAGCTCTACACACAGCTCACAGCTCTTAGGCCCAAAGCCTAAGTGAGAGAGACTCCACCCATCTCTCTGCTGCTCTTAAAGGCAGTTCACAGCTGGGCTTCAATTAGCATCTGATAACTGCCTGGAGTTAACTCTTTCCCTTCCCATAGGAGAAGTCTTACAAAGCTCTCTTGTGACCCCTGTTGGCACTTGACCACAATATATATATACATAGAGAGAGAGAGATAATATATATATATATATATATATATATATATATATATATATATATATATATACATAGAGAGAGAGAGAGAGATATAATATATATATATATATATATATAGAGAGAGAGAGAGAGAGATAGAATATATATATATATATATATACATAGAGAGAGAGAGAGAGAGAGAGAGAGAGCTATATATATATATATACATAGAGATAGAGAGACAGCTATATATATATATATATATATATATATATATATATACATAGAGAGAGAGAGAGACAGCTATATATAAATATATATATATATATATATATACATAGAGAGAGAGACAGCTATATATATATATATATATATATATATATATATATATATATACATAGAGAGAGACAGCTATATATATATATATATATATATATATATATATATATATATACATAGAGAGAGACAGCTATATATATATATATATATATATATATATACATAGAGAGAGAGAGAGACAGACAGACAGCTATATATATATATATATATATATATATACATAGAGAGAGACAGCTATATATATATATACATAGAGAGAGAGAGAGACAGCTATATATATATATATATATATATATATATATATATATATATATATACATAGAGAGAGAGACAGCTATATATATATATATATATATATATATACATATATATTATAAGAAATATATTAAACTAAAGAAACAAAATACATTTTATTGAATGCTGCCATTTAAATGGCTTGCAACTAAAACAGTAAAAATATATTTTAGAGAAAGATCACTTCTATACTCTTTTTCCTATGTCTGTCTAGCTTACAGTGAGTGACAACCTGACATGTGTAAACAAAAAAGAAAACCAATACTATTGGTGGTAACCTCTATAAGGTAGTTAAAGTGTATGTGTGATCGGCTAATGTAAGCCTATGAAGCTTCTAAAACTATAAGGCTTCTAAATATTGAAGCATATGATACTCTAACAATACCATGGAGTGCAAAACAAATACTAGTGAAAATTAAATTATTAATTAAATGGTGTGGTGATAATAGATATTGTTGTTAACATATAGTGTTGGATATAGACCCCACAAGGGGGTAATTGTATTCCACTGTGTGTGTATTAATTAAAGTGGTGTTTTCCTAAAAAAGGAATGTGAAGGTCACTGCTAGAAAATGTTCAGACAAGACCATCCTCATATATACAACAAAAAATTGCAAATCATAGGATCGTCAAAAAAAGGGGGGGAGTATAGGTGTCTAAAAAAATATATATATTAAAACCAAAAACAGCATAGGAGAACCAGAGGGATGTTGGATAAATATAGCAGAGTATATGCTCAAACGCTGCAAAATATTGCCCGCTTAGAATGTACAAAAACCCTTGCCACTTGATGAAAAGCAAAAAATAATAAATGTGATGATAAATGGTCTAAATCTGCCCAATGCTTCTCACTACAGCGTGAGATGTTGCAAGCACTGGGTTTACCCTAATGAGGGGACCATATCATATCATATCATTGTGTGGCACAAAAAAGGGAGAGGTTCAAAATGTATATATATATATACAAATGTAATTATAAATATGAATACAGGTATTCATACAGGTATACACACAGGCATAAACATGAACAGCTATATCAAACAAGTACAATGATATAGATGCAGCTTGCTTACTTACTCTGTTTAAATCTTTCCTCTGGTCTCCTAGCTTGTAATTAGGGGCCTGACCGGTTTCGTTGCTATTAACAGCAACTTTATCAAAGGCAGACTGTATCCATGTTGTTTTGCCCTTTCAAGGGCTTTTTATAAGGCTGTTTCTCCACCTATTCGCGCTGAAATTGACACTTCCGGTTTTTTCGCGATACGTCACTTCCGGTCCCTCACTTCCGGTTTCACTTTCAATGTGCCTTGCAAAATGTCACTTCCGGTGACTGTAGTTGATACTTTCGTTTTAATATGTTAGATATGAAAAACGCTGTTCCACACTTAGTGCTAGTCACCTTCATCATTCATAAGAATGGACATGTGTTCACTATTTTGCATGGCAAGTGTAACACCCCAAACACCACAGCACTGATTTTAAATTGTGGGTTTTGGGAAAGTCTACAGTAGTAATAAAGGTAACAGTAAGAAATGGCAACAGCCCAAATGTACATACATATATATATATCATATAGTTCCCAGCTGTTACACCATTTAAAATGATGTTTGTATTCAATTAAATTCTTACTTGTTCTCCATTCGTTTAAATAGGGTCTCCATATTATTTTCTTATAAGAAGGCTGAGAAGGAGGAGTCTTCATTCAATCCATTTGGGCTAAGAGCCTTTAACACATATATCCACTTACATTCTAGCTGTAATAATCTCTTCTTTTTATCACCTCCTCTAACTCCTGATGTAACACTATCAATTATATGAAATTTCAAGACATTCTGATTTTCATGATGATACAGTCTCACATGTCTGGAGACCGGGGTGTCCAGGTGATTCCTCATAGATCCCATATGCTCTAGGATTCTTCTCCTTAGCTGCCTGTCCGTTTTTCCCACGTAGATCTTTCCACATACACAGGTAATTACATATACCACCGCAGTGGAGGCGCAATTGAAAAACTTTTTGACAGGATATTTTGTTTTTTCGATGGGATGTTCAAACTCTTTTTCCACTTTTATATGTTTACATGCTTTACATCGGCCACATTGGAAAAGGCCTTTTGTTTCGGACAGCCAACTCTGTCCCTGTTTTTGGGTGGAGAAGAAACTGTGTGTGATTTTATCCCGAAGACTATTGCCTCGTCTGTATGTCACTGAGGCTTTTTCTGATATCACTTCAGTCAACAATATGTCATCTTTAAGGAGATGCCAATATTTGTCTAGAATCAGGCGTATTTCGTCACTGTCCGAGCCATAGGTTAATATACACCTTATTTGTTCTTTTGCTGTTTCTTTATCTTTATTATTATATAATAGGTCTGATCTTTGTTTTCTCAAGGCATTCTTATATGCCAGTTTCAAAATTCTGTTTGGGTATCCTCGGTTTCTGAATCGTTGTTTTAATTCTTTGGCTTGTTCTTTAAAGTCTTCTATGGTATCGCAGTTCCTTCTAAGGCGAATGTATTGCCCTATAGGGATTCCTCTTTTGAGCGGTGTCGGGTGCTCACTGTCCCAACTTAATAGGGAGTTTGTTGCAGTATTTTTTCTGAATACCTTTGTATGTAGGTCACCTTTTTTGTCTTTACTGATATGGAGATCTAAGAATTCCAATGATTGCTCACTCGTGACATAGGTAAATTTCAAATTCATCTCATTTTGATTTAGATCCATTATGAATTTTTCAAAATCTTTTTTAGAACCAGTCCAGATAATCAATATATCATCAATGAATCTTTGCCATAAAAGAATATCTTTTGTGAAGGACTCATATTTTTTTGTGAAAACAATAGTTTCCTCCCAGTAGCCAAGGAACAAATTTGCATAGTTAGGGGCACAAGCTGTTCCCATTGCTGTGCCCCTAACCTGCCGATACCATTTTCCATTGAAAAGAAAGAAATTCCTTGTTAGGACAAATTCTAACAGTGTTAGTAGGAAATCATTCCAGATTTTCTGATTTATGCCTTTCATATCCAGGAAATATCTCACAGCTTTTAATCCCAAATAATGCGGTATACTGCTATAAAGCTGTTCTACATCAATACTTGCAAGGAATGCCGTAGTTGGAATATTGATATTGTCTAGTCGTCTTAGAACATCAGATGTATCTTTTACAAATGATGGTAATGATGAGACAAGATCTTTTAGATTTTCATCAATGAGCCTGCTTATCCGTTCTGTTAAATTCCCGTTTCCAGAGATTATTGGTCTCCCAGGGATTGGTTCTTAATCGTTTATGTATTTTCGGCAGTGCATAGAATGTTGCTGCCACTGGATAGCATGGAAGTAAAAAATGCAGGTTTTTTCCTGTGATGAGATCTCTGTCTTTTGCCTGTGTTAGGATTGATCTTAACTCACTGCGATATTCTACAGTGGGATTTTTCAACAGTACCTCATATGTATTGAAATCATTTAGAATTTTTAAGCACATATCTTGGTACTCTGTTTTGTCCATAAGGACAATATTTCCTCCCTTGTCTGCCGATTTGATCTCTAAATTACTTCTTTCTAGATCGTTAAGGGCTTCCCATTCCTCCTTAGGGAGATTATGTGGATATTTGTGCTTATATTTATTCTTTTTATTCAGGTCTTCCAGCTCCTTAGTTACTAATTTGACGAACATTTCTATGTTATCCTTTATTAGTGGCATAAATTTGCTTTTCTCCACAAATTTTGATTTCTCAGTTAGCTTGCCATCCTGGATATTTTCACTTTCTTCCAATAGTTCAACAAGGTTCTTTAAAGCTAAATGTTCTTCATAGGGTATGTTCAGGGCCTGTAGTTGCTTCCTTCTTTTCTCTTCAAAATGCTTTTTCAATGCCAGTTTTCTAGAGAAGAGATTTATATCTTTGATGTTATTGAATAAATCTGAGGCTTTTGATGGCACAAAAGACAGCCCTTTTGATAGCACTGCACTATGTGCCTTGCTTAATTCAAACTTGGAGAGATTGATTATTGTATTTTTATCTTCATCCCTCTTTCCTAGTTCTCTCAGTTGTTTTGAGAGACTTGTACTATTGTCATTCACAGAGATTTTTTCCGTTAGTTCAATCTTATTGCCATTGTTTGTATTTCGATGAATTTTGTCTTGTCTATTTTCAAGATGTATTTTTTTATAATTATTATTATTAATGTTTAGACTATATTTTGGAAGTTCATCAATTTGTGTTTGTTCAACTTGTCTAGAAGGGGGTTCCTTTGATTGTAACCATTTACTATTCTTTGTATATTCTTGTTCTTTATCCAGAATTGGTGTTATTGATTGGATTGTCCTCTTTTCTCTCTTGCCTTCCCCTTGCCTCTGCCCCTTTTCACTTTTGCAGTTTTTAGGCCGCGCCCCCTGCCTAAAAAATCAGCAGAGGTGGGGGTGGTTGTGGTATTTCTTCTATCGAAGAAGGATCTAGTGAAGGCGCCTCGTGATGATTTAGCTGAAAAATTAGATTGCGTTCCCTCAGTAGAGGTTGATTGATTATCTTCCTGCTCGGAATAATCTGAAGAGCTTGGATCCACATTTTCTGTTTGTGCATAACTGTGTTCCACTTTGTATGCTCTTTTAAAATGGAAATCTTGTTTATCCCTCATAAATTTATTGTGCTTCCTTATAGTCAATTCTTTTTTATACTTTTCTATATTTTCTTCTAATCTTTTATTAAGTTTATCAAACTCAGGGGCTTCCTGAAATTTGATGAATTCTTGGAATTGTTTTTCCATTTCCTTGTTAAGAATTTCAAGATTATTTTTTTCTTTTGTCAGAATGAGAGACATTAAATCCAAAGAGCTCCTTGTTACAATAGTGATCCAATCTTGCACAAACTTTGGTTCTAACAGATGATTAGCTAGTATCAATTGGATCCTAAGCCCTCTGGGGACTATTTTGTTTTTAATATAATTCTGTATACTAGTGATCTCCCAAATTGTTCTTATCTGACGTCTGAAGATCTTTTGTACAGTTTTATATACTGAGGACAAATTTGCATTTGGTTCTATATTCTGGATTTCATCTTCCGTATTAAATGCTTTTTCAGCTTCTAATTGAAGTTTGCAGGGATCCCACCTACTTAGATCAGAGGTTGCCATGTGTATTTTATGGTCGTATTTATTAAGCGCTAGGTGTGAGTTTAATAGAAATGGTTTTTGGATTGAACCAATAAGGTAATATTACCAATAAAATTCTCTAAAGATTTGGTGCTTAACACCTGATAAATGTTATAAGAAATATATTAAACTAAAGAAACAAAATACATTTTATTGAATGCTGCCATTTAAATGGCTTGCAACTAAAACAGTAAAAATATATTTTAGGAAAAGATCACTTCTATACTCTTGTTCCTATGTCTGTCTAGCTTACAGTGAGTGACAACCTGACATGTGTAAACAAAAAAGAAAACCAATACTATTGGTGGTAACCTCTATAAGGTAGTTAAAGTGTATGTGTGATCGGCTAATGTAAGCCTATGAAGCTTCTAAAACTATAAGGCTTCTAAATATTGAAGCATATGATACTCTAACAATACCATGGAGTGCAAAACAAATACTGGTGAAAATTAAATTGTTAATTAAATAGTGTGGTGATAATAGATATTGTTGTTAACATATAGTGTTGGATATAGACCCCACAGGGGGGTAATTGTATTCCACTGTGTGTGTATTAATTGAAGTAGTGTTTTCCTAAAAAAGGAATGTGAAGGTCACTGCTAGAAAATGTTCAGACAAGACCATCCTCATATATACAACAAAAAATTGCAAATCATAGGATCGTCAAAAAAAGGGGGGGAGTATAGGGGTCTAAAAAAAATATATATTAAAACCAAAAACAGCATAGGAGAACCAGAGGGATGTTGGATAAATATAGCAGAGTATATGCTCAAACGCTGCAAAATATTGCCCGCTTAGAATGTGCAAAAACCCTTGCCACTTGATGAAAAGCAAAAAATAATAAATGTGATGATAAATGGTCTAAATCTGCCCAATGCTTCTCACTACAGCGTGAGATGTTGCAAGCACTGGGTTTACCCTAATGAGGGGACCATATCATATCATATCATTGTGTGGCACAAAAACAATGAGGTTCAAAATGTATTTATATATATACAAATGTAATTATAAATATGAATACAGGTATTCATACAGGTATACACACAGGCATAAACATGAACAGCTATATCAAACAAGTACAATGATATAGATGCAGCTTGCTTACTTACTCTGTTTAAATCTTTCCTCTGGTCTCCTAGCTTGTAATTAGGGGCCTGACCGGTTTCGTTGCCACTAACAGCAACTTTATCAAAGGCAGACTGTATCCATGTTGTTTTGCCCTTTCAAGGGCTTTTTATAAGGCTGTTTCTCCACCTAATCGCGCTGAAATTGCCACTTCCGGTTTTTTCGCGATACGTCACTTCCGGTCCATCACTTCCGGTTTCACTTTCAATGTGCCTTGCAAAATGTCACTTCCGGTGACTGTAGTTGATACTTTCGTTTTAATATGTTAGATATGAAAAACGCTGTTCCACACTTAGTGCTAGTCACCTTCATCATTCATAAGAATGGACATGTGTTCACTATTTTGCATGGCAAGTGTAACACCCCAAACACCACAGCACTGATTTTAAATTGTGGGTTTGGGGAAAATCTACAGTAGTAATAAAGGTAACAGTAAGAAATGGCAACAGCCCAAATGTACATACATATATATATATCATATAGTTCCCAGCTGTTACACCATTTAAAATGATGTTTGTATTCAATTAAATTCTTACTTGTTCTCCATTCGTTTAAATAGGGTCTCCATATTATTTTCTTATAAGAAGGCTGAGAAGGAGGAGTCTTCATTCAATCCATTTGGGCTAAGAGCCTTTAACACATATATCCACTTACATTCTAGCTGTAATAATCTCTTCTTTTTATCACCTCCTCTAACTCCTGATGTAACACTATCAATTATATGAAACTTCAAGACATTCTGATTTTCATGATGATACAGTCTCACATGTCTGGAGACCGGGGTGTCCAGGTGATTCCTAATAGATCCCATATGCTCTAGGATTCTTCTCCTTAGCTGTCTGTCCGTTTTTCCTACGTAGATCTTTCCACATACACAGGTAATTACATATACCACCGCAGTGGAGGCGCAATTGAAAAACTTTTTGACAGGATATTTTGTTTTTTCAATGGGATGTTCAAACTCTTTTTCCACTTTTATATGTTTACATGCTTTACATCGGCCACATTGGAAAAGGCCTTTTGTTTCGGACAGCCAACTCTGTCCCTGTTTTTGGGTGGAGAAGAAACTTTGTGTGATTTTATCCCGAAGACTATTGCCTCGTCTGTATGTCACTGAGGCTTTTTCTGATATCACTTCAGTCAACAATATGTCATCTTTGAGGAGATGCCAATATTTGTCTAGAATCAGGCGTATTTCGTCACTGTCCGAGCCATAGGTTAATATACACCTTATTTGTTCTTTTGCTGTTTCTTTATCTTTATTATTATATAGTAGGTCTGATCTTTGTTTTCTCAAGGCATTCTTATATGCCAGTTTCAAAATTCTGTTTGGGTATCCTCGGTTTCTGAATCGTTGTTTTAATTCTTTGGCTTGTTCTTTAAAGTCTTCTATGGTATCGCAGTTCCTTCTAAGGCGAATGTATTGCCCTATAGGGATTCCTCTTTTGAGCGGTGTTGGGTGCTCACTGTCCCAACTTAATAGGGAGTTTGTTGCAGTATTTTTTCTGAATACCTTTGTATGTAGGTCACCTTTTTTGTCTTTACTGATATGGAGATCTAAGAATTCCAATGATTGCTCACTCGTGACATAGGTAAATTTCAAATTCATCTCATTTTGATTTAGATCCATTATGAATTTTTCAAAATCTTTTTTAGAACCAGTCCAGATAATCAATATATCATCAATGAATCTTTGCCATAAAAGAATATCTTTTGTGAAGGCCTCATATTTTTTTGTGAAAACAATAGTTTCCTCCCAGTAGCCAAGGAACAAATTTGCATAGTTAGGGGCACAAGCTGTTCCCATTGCTGTGCCCCTAACCTGCCGATACCATTTTCCATTGAAAAGAAAGAAATTCCTTGTTAGGACGAATTCTAACAGTGTTAGTAGGAAATCATTCCAGATTTTCTGATTTATGCCTTTCATATCCAGGAAATATCTCACAGCTTTTAATCCCAAATAATGCGGTATACTGCTATAAAGCTGTTCTACATCAATACTTGCAAGGAATGCCGTAGTTGGAATATTGATATTGTCTAGTCGTCTTAGAACATCAGATGTATCTTTTACAAATGATGGTAATGATGAGACAAGATCTTTTAGATTTTCATCAATGAGCCTGCTTATCCGTTCTGTTAAATTCCCATTTCCAGAGATTATTGGTCTCCCAGGGATTGGTTCTTAATCGTTTATGTATTTTCGGCAGTTCATAGAATGTTGCTGCCACTGGATAGCATGGAAGTAAAAAATGCAGGTTTTTTCCTGTGATGAGATCTCTGTCTTTTGCCTGTGTTAGGATTGATCTTAACTCACTGCGATATTCTACAGTGGGATTTTTCAACAGTACCTCATATGTATTGAAATCATTTAGAATTTTTAAGCACATATCTTCGTACTCTGTTTTGTCCATAAGGACAATATTTCCTCCCTTGTCTGCCGATTTGATCTCTAAATTACTTCTTTCTAGATCGTTAAGGGCTTCCCATTCCTCCTTAGGGAGATTATGTGGATATTTGTGCTTATATTTATTCTTTTTATTCAGGTCTTCCAGCTCTTTAGTTACTAATTTGACGAACATTTCTATGTTATCCTTTATTAGTGGCATAAATTTGCTTTTCTCCACAAATTTTGATTTCTCAGTTAGCTTGCCATTCTGGATATTTTCACTTTCTTCCAATAGTTCAACAAGGTTCTTTAAAGCTAAATGTTCTTCATAGGGTATGTTCAGGGCCTGTAGTTGCTTCCTTCTTTTCTCTTCAAAATGCTTTTTCAATGCCAGTTTTCTAGAGGAGAGATTTATATCTTTGATGTTATTGAATAAATCTGAGGCTTTTGATGGCACAAAAGACAGCCCTTTTGATAGCACTGCACTATGTGCCTTGCTTAATTCAAACTTGGAGAGATTGATTATTGTATTTTTATCTTCATCCCTCTTTCCTAGTTCTCTCAGTTGTTTTGAGAGACTTGTACTATTGTCATTCACAGAGATTTTTTCCGTTAGTTCAATCTTATTGCCATTGCTTGTATTTCGATGAATTTTGTCTTGTCTATTTTCAAGATGTATTTTTTTATAATTATTATTATTAATGTTTAGACTATATTTTGGAAGTTCATCAATTTGTGTTTGTTCAACTTGTCTAGAAGGGGGTTCCTTTGATTGTAACCATTTACTATTCTTTGTATATTCTTGGTCTTTATCCAGAATGGGTGTTATTGATTGGATTGTCCTCTTTTCTCTCTTGCCTTCCCCTTGCCTCTGCCCCTTTTCACTTTTGCAGTTTTTAGGCCGCGCCCCCTGCCTAAAAAATCAGCAGAGGTGGGGGTGGTTGTGGTATTTCTTCTATCGAAGAAGGATCTAGTGAAGGCGCCTCGTGATGATTTAGCTGAAAAATTAGATTGCGTTCCCTCAGTAGAGGTTGATTGATTATCTTCCTGCTCGGAATAATCTGAAGAGCTTGGATCCACATTTTCTGTTTGTGCATAACTGTGTTCCACTTTGTATGCTCTTTTAAAATGGAAATCTTGTTTATCCCTAACAATACCATGGAGTGCAAAACAAATACTAGTGAAAATTAAATTATTAATTAAATGGTGTGGTGATAATAGATATTGTTGTTAACATATAGTGTTGGATATAGACCCCACAAGGGGGTAATTGTATTCCACTGTGTGTGTATTAATTAAAGTGGTGTTTTCCTAAAAAAGGAATATATTTTTACTGTTTTAGTTGCAAGCCATTTAAATGGCAGCATTCAATAAAATGTATTTTGTTTCTTTAGTTTAATATATTTCTTATAACATTTATCAGGTGTTAAGCACCAAATCTTTAGAGAATTCTATCAATGTATATGTAAGATATATGTGTCCTACCAATATACATGTAAGATGTATGTGTCCTACCAATAATTCCTACCCTCCTGTTTCATCTAATCCAAGTGGTATGGATTTATGAGCAAATTAAACCAGCCAATCCCTACCCCCCTGTCTGATCTAGCCCAGGTGGGATTGATTTATGGGGCAATAACGGATCAAAGGGGTATCAGTTACAAGCACATGACACCAATTAACCTCTGTTTGTGACAAGTGTTTCAATTGCTATTTTCAATCTTGTTGCTATATTTGATATCTTAATTCATGCCCATGAGTTCCCCATTGAAGTCTATGTAGCCACCAATAGCTGTGACCAAGAGTTCAATTCCAGCTGGTGCCTAGCCCAGAAAGGGAATACACTTCATATCTAACCCCAAATATTTTTATAAGCCCTATAGAATAATTTTAGTACCGAAACACATTTCACAATCACAAATAACCACAATTAGAGCCTAGAAGGACATCATTACCTAGCAGTATGGGCTCTGGGCCCTCAAAAGGGAGGCAGAGGAGGGGCGAAATGAGACACAAGGGAGGGAGAGGAGGGGGGGAGGAGACACTAGGGAGGCAGAGGAGAAAGAAATGAGACACAAGGGAGGGAGAGGAGGAGGGACACAAAAGAAGAAGAGGAGGGGGGAATGAGACACAATGGAGGCAGAGAAGAGGGAAATGAGACACAAAGGAGGCAGAGGAGAGGGAAGTAAGATACACGGGAGGAAGAAGAGGGGGAAAAGAAGACAAAAGGGAGGCAGAGGGAGGGAGAGGAGGGGGAAATGAGACACAAGGGAGGGAGAGAAGGGGGCAAAATAGACACTAGGGAGGAAGAGGAGGGGGAAAGGAGACACAAGGGAGGATGAGGAGGGGAAATGGAGACACACGGGAGGATGAGGACTGGGAAATGAGACTCAAGGGAGGGAGAGGAGGGGGGAAATGAGACTCAAGGGAGGGAGAGGAGGGGGGAAATGAAACTCAAGGGAGGGAGAGGAGGGGTGAAAGGAGACACAAGGGAGGCAGATGAGGGGGATAGGAGACAGGAGTGAGGCAGAGGAGGGGGATATGAGACACACGGGGGGAGAGGAGGGGGAAAGGAATCAAAAGGGAGGCAGAGGAGGGGCGAAATGAGACACAAGGGAGGGAGAGGAGGAGACACTAGGGAGGCAGATGAGAAAGAAATGAGACACAAGGGAGGGAGAGGAGGAGGGACACAAAAGAAGAAGAGGAGGGGGGAATGAGACACAAGGGAGGCAGAGAAAGGGGAAATGAGACACAAAGGAGGCAGAGGAGAAAGAAGTAAGATACACAGGAGGAAGAAGAGGGGGAAAAGAAGACAAAAGGAAGGCAGAGGGAGGGAGAGGAGGGGGAAATGAGACACAAGGGAGGGAGAGAAGGGGGCAAAATAGACACTAGGGAGGAAGAGGAGGGGAAAGGAGACACAAGGGAGGATGAGGAGGGGGGAATGGAGACACAAGGGAGGATGAGGACGGGGAAATGAGACTCAAGGGAGGGAGAGGAGGGAGGAAATGAGACTCAAGGGAGGGAGAGAAGGGGGAAATGAGACTCAAGGGAGGGAGAGGAGGGGGGAAATGAGACTCAAGGGAGGGAGAGGAGGGGGGAAATTAAACTCAAGGGAGGGAGAGGAGGGGTGAAAGGAGACACAAGGGAGGCAGATGAGGGGGATAGGAGACAGGAGTGAGGCAGAGGAGGGAGATATGAGACACACAGGGGGAGAGGAGGCGGGAAAGGAATCAAAAGGGAGGCAGAGGGGGGGAAATGAGACACAAGGGAGGGAGAGGAGGGGGGGAGGAGACACTAGGGAGGCAGAGGAAAAAAATGAGAGGAGAGGAAGATAATGTTACTGAGAACATGCAGAGAGAAGATAGGAAAATACACCCAGGTCCAGATAGAGCTTGGTCAGTTATGGGAGTCACTGTGTCCTGGTATAATGTCACAATGTCCAGCAGTGCTCACCTCTCCAGTCACAGGTCCAGATAGAGCTTGGTCAGTAATGGGAGTCACTGTGTCCTGGTATAATGTCACATTGTCTCCCAACAAAACACGAAAAATGCCAAGGGGGGGTGAATACTTTTTCAGGGCACTGTATACTGTCTGGCTCTGGTGCTTTATTAGATTTTACATTTCTTATTGCTTTTTCAATTTCAGACGAGGCTATTGTTCTTTTTAAATCTATCGCCTGTTCTTTTGCTAATCTAAGAAGTTATTATTATTATTGTTTTTTTATATCGTGCCGACATATTCCGTAGTGCTGTACATATGTTCCACGCAAAGGTAAATACAAATTAAGACTTGGAATCCAGTGTCCATGGTGCTTTCCCCAAAGCACATTGCAGGATTGAAACTCACAGACTTACTACCTAAAGGTATTGTGAGTGGTAAAGGAGGGAGAGAGAGGTGATGAGCGTGTTAGGATGGAAGGTGATACGCTTCTTTAAAGAGATGCGTTTTTAGGGAGGTTTTGAATATTTTGAGGCAGAAAGATAATCTGGTGGAGCGAGGCAAGGAGTTCCAGAGAGAAAAGTCAGAGAATGAGAGGAGGTGACAAGAGTTGTAGAAAGAAGAAGGTCATTAGCAGAACGAAGAGGGCGGGTGGGGGAGTATTTGGAGATGACAGCAGAGAGGTACAGGGGACCGCTATTCTTGAGGGCTTTGTAAGTTTGGGTCATGATTTTCCTTTTATTCTAGAGGCTAAGGGAAGCCAGTGGAGTGATTGGTAGAGAGGTGATGCCGACACTGAACGTTGTGTACGGAAGATGAGTCTAGCAGAGGTGTTCATTATGGATTGAAGTGGGGATAGTCGGGTGGTGGGTAGACCAACAAAAAGCAAGTTGCAGTAGTCGAGTTGAGAAATGATAACAGAGTGTATAAGGATTTAAGTTGTGTCTTGTGCAAATTCTGGAGATGTTTTTTAGATGGAGAAGACAAGGAGTTTCAGCGTTTCCAAAAATGTTTGTATATCTCCCCTACTTGGTTTAATGAAATTTACTTGTTCTTCTACATTGTATAATTGTCTGTAATAACCATAGAAGATATTGCCTATATACTTAGGTTTATGTTGTGTTATCCCATTTTTATCTATTCATTTTTCATATCTTTTCTGGGGAAGCTTTTTCCTTATTTTATTCACTAGATATTTTCCAGATTTGTTTCCAAGATGATATTGATTCATTTGATTAATCTTACTAATATCAATTCCCTAATAACATCTGGATCTATATTTGTTTTATTAGATCTTTCTAATTGTATTAGCCTAATGTTCAACTTTCTTAAAGATAGACCCCACACAAGCACGTCAGAGTCTACCGAGCCTTTGTTAATTTAAAAAAAAAAAAACGTTTTAATTCATGTTCCAATTTCTCCTTATATTCTAGACTTTTCAGTATATAAATCAGTTCTGTAAATCAGTGCAGTGTTTTTTTTCCTGTGGGCTGTAATCAGGGTCCATGTGGGTGTGGCTTGGCCTGTGCTCTGTAATTAGGGTCCAGGTGAGAGTGGGTGTGACTTGGCCTGTGCTCTGTAATCAGGGTCCACGTGGGAGTGGGTGTGGCTTGGCCTGTGCTCTGTAATCAGGGTCCATGTGGGTGTGGCTTGGCCTGTGCTCTGTAATCAGGGTCCAGGTGAGAGTGGGTGTGACTTGGCCTGTGCTCTGTAATCAGGGTCCAGGTGAGAGTGGGTGTGGCTTGGCCTGTGCTCTGTAATCAGGGTCCACGTGGGAGTGGGTGTGGCTTGGCCTGTGCTCTGTAATCAGAATATCCCACAGAAACACAGCTGGATGCCGTTTTAAATCAAGCCAAGGTAATTTCAGAAGAACAGCTTCTCACCTGATCCATATCTACCTCTACAATGGACTATTTCATATTATTCATATCTGTGTTATGATAATTGCTGAGATAGACTTATTTCTGTTAGATTGAAGTGCTATTATCAGGATATGTTACTGTTTATTTGTAAACCAGAAATACTCTGTGTTCACTCACCCAAATCTATTGCTCCTATCTCTCCACCGACCCAATTAACCCCCTCTCTGTCTCATAGATATCTGTAATGCACACTGCTCCACAGAATATCCCACAGAAACACAGCAATCCCCTCCCTCCCTGCCCCTCTACCCACCCACCCCTCTTTACACTTAATATATTGAGGCATACTAATTACCTGCACCTGTTCAATCAGTGACATCTGCTTATCACCTCTAACCACCCCCCCCTTTAAGAATACTTGCTTACACAGTGTCACAATGTTTTCTCACACCATCTTCCTCACTATAACCTGCTGCCTCTTTCTCAGACTCTCTTATACAGTCTCTAGACATCATGTTTTCAATAATATAACTATCTCACCTTCCCTGCTTTCCTCTCCTCTTCTCTGCTCCCATGAGCTCCTCTCCTTCCTCCAGTCACTATTTCATCCCTCCTCTAAAGCTGAAAAGCAGAAATGCTCCTGTAAGTCCTATTCCCATCTCCTTTTACTCTCTCTCCTTCTTCTGATGGCTTGTGGAGATATATCCCCTAACCCAGGCCCCTTACTCATTCCCACCTGCTGTCAGCCATGCAGAGTCCCCTGGGCAGCAAATGCCCAAAACACCCATAATCTAATACCCATCACTTGTCACAAACCATCTACTTTGCCCTTCTCCTGTGCCCTCTGGAATGCGAGGTCTGTTTGCAATAAACTTACTTTCATTCATGACCTCTTCATTTCCAACTCCCTCAATTTACTGGCTATCACAGAAACCTGACTCACTCCATCTGACTCTGTCTCCCCTGCTGCACTCTCTTATGGTGGTCTACACTTCAGCCACACTCCTAGACGCAGGAACAAACAAGGTGGAGGTGTGGGCATACTGCTATCCTCTTGCTGCACTTTTCACTGCATACCCCCTGTTCCCTCCCTCCAATTCTCATCTTTTGAAGTCCACACTATTCACATCTTCTCTCCCATCACTCTGCGAGTAGCTGTGATCTATCGCCCGCCTGGATCACCCTCTCAATTTCTGGCCAACTTTGCCGCCTGGCTCCCTCACTTTCGCTCCTCCAATATACCTTCACTCATTCTTGGCGATTTCAACAAAGCCACTAACACTCCAACCTCCCCAACAAACTGCAACAAACTGCCAGCCATTTTAAAAATAAAATCGATACCATCTGAAATGAGCTCTCCTCCCAGCCTGGTCCTAACCCACCACCCTCTACCCAATCCGACAACACCCAGCCCTTACCCTTCCCCAACCCCACCTCCACTATGGACTCCTTTGACCCTGTAACCGAGGATGAAGTATCTACTTTACTATCAACCTCTCATCTTACCACATGTCCTCATGATCCTATTCCATCACAGCTAATCCCTCCCCTATCCACCACACTTATCCCATCTCTCACACATCTATTCAACCTCTCCCTAAACACTGGCAAGTTTCCATCCTCCTTAAAACACGCCACAGTTACACCCATTCTCAAGAAGCCCTCATCTGACCCAGCTTCTGCCTCCAACTATCGTCCTATCTCACTACTTCCCCTGGCTTCTAAACTCCTTGAGCGGCTTGTTTACAATCGCCTCACTCAATTTATTTCCTCCAATTCCCTACTTGACCCCTTCCAATCTGGTTTCCGGGCCCAACACTCTACAGAAACAGCCCTTACAAAAGTCACTAATGACTTGCTAACCGCCAACTCAAAGGGTCACTACTCTATTCTAATTTTCCTGGATCTCTCTGCTGCCTTCGACACAGTTGACCACCCTCTTCTAATCCAAACTCTCCGCTCTTTTGGCATCCAGGACACAGCTCTTTCATGGTTCACATCCTATCTTAAAGATCGTACATTTAGCGTCTCCTTCTCTGGCACCTCTTCTTCACCTCTCCCTCTGTCTGTTGGCGTTCCCCAAGGTTCTGTCCTAGGCCCCCTCCTCTTCTCCATCTACACCTCCTCCCTTGGCACCCTCATAAAATCCTTTGGATTTCAGTATCATCTCTATGCTCAATCCTCCTCTCTTTTAGCTCACGTTTCCAACTGCCTCTCTAGCATATCCTCCTGGATGTCCACCCGTCAACTCAAACTCAACATGTCTAAGACTGAACTTCTAATCTTTCCACCCTCTACTACAGCATCCACACCTCAAATATCTCTCACTGTTGACAACGCCATCATCACTCCCACCTCCCTAGGCCCGTTGTCTTGGGGTTCTACTGGATCCTGTCCTCTCTTTTATTCCTCACATCCAAGCAATAACAAAATCATGTCAGTTTCACCTAAAAAACATCTCCAAAATTCATCATTATCTTACACAAGACACAGCTAAAATTCTAATACACTCTCTCATCATAGCTCGACTCGACTACTGCAATTCACTCCTTGCTGGCCTACCCATCTCTCGTCTGTCTCCCCTCCAATCCATAATGAACGCCTCTGCTAGACTCATCTTCAATAGCAAACAATCAGTGTCTGCAGCTTCTCTCTGTCAATCACTCCACTGGCTTCCCAAATCACATTTAAAATCATGACCCTAACATATAAAGCCCTCAACAACAGTGCACCCCCTTATATCTCTGCTCTTGTTTCAAAATACTCTCCCAACCGCCCCCTTCGTTCTGCTAACGACCTTCTTTATTCCTCCTCTCTCATCACCTCTTCTCACTCCCGTCTTCAAGACTTTTCTCGTGCTTCCCCATCTATTTGGAACTCCTTGCCCCTCTCCATTAGATTATCTTCCTGCCTCAAAACCTTTAAGAAATTATTAAAAACACACCTGTTTATAAAATCTTATCACCTTCAGCCTTAACATGTACAACTGTGCACTCCACAGCGTAATAACACTCACACCCACAATCTGCAGTACAACACACAGACCCCTCCACTTTACTTCTTTCAATTGCATTTGTCACCCTCTTGTATGACACATAAACCCTTAGATTGTAAGTTTACGAGTTTTCAATCTTGTGTCAGTGCCTTGGAAACAAGCTCTATGTACATTTGATTTTATGCTCAAAAACAGGGCCCTCCATTCTTTTACAAGGTGTTTAATTTGTTTTCTGCTATGTACTCAGCCCCTGTACAGCGCTACGGAATATGTTGGCGCGATATAAATAAAGATAATAATAATAATCAGGGTCCAGGTGAGTGTGGCTTGGCCTGTGCTCTGTAATCAGGGTCCAGGTGAGAGTGGGTGTGGCTTGGCCTGTGCTCTGTAATCAGGGTCCAGGTGAGAGTGGGTGTGACTTGGCCTGTGCTCTGTAATCAGGATCCAGGTGAGAGTGGGTGTGGTTTGGCCTGTGTAAAGGTTTATCTGTTCATTTTGTCGTTTTTTGTTTGAATCAGTTCTGTGAGGCAGGGCAGTGTTTTCTGTCCTGTTCTCGTTTATAATTGTACAGGTGAGTAGGCGGGGTCTATTTTAACAATGGAAGGAGCGAACTTGGGAGCTTGCAATCATTTGTAGTGCAAGTGTAGTTAGTGTGTAGGGGATTGAATAAAAGGAGGGAATTAAAAAAAAAGGGGTATTATAAAAAAAAAAGTAGAAAACAAAAATACATATTTTTTTCTTTGTTTTGTTTGGGTTAAGGTGTAGAAAAGCCATCTTTATACCAATACATTGATTTGTTTTCTCACTGTATTTTTATAACTTATAATCATGAGTCAGTCCAGCGGCAACCTCACAGAGTGTACATCCTGCCACATGTATGCACTACTGATGCAGATGATCCAAGGTCCATACCTCTGTGACAGGTGTGAGCATGTTGCCTGTCTGGAAGCTCAAATTGGAGAACTAGAGAGGAGAATTGCAACACTTCACTGAGCACAGTTAAGCTGGGCCTAGCATGGAGGGTGGAGATGAGGCTAGTGAGGATTTCCAGGGAGGTAGCTGGGTTACAGTTAGAAGGGGAATCAGGGGGAACAGGTGGAGGCAGGCCAGTTCTGAGTTGGCAAACACCAACAGATTTGCCAGATTGAGTGAAACTGTTGGAGATGTCCATTCAGGAATGGCAATGTCATATAGAGCTGTTCTCTCTAACAGCCGGGAGAACAGTTCCACTGGAGGAGTGGGAGGGCAGAATAGGCAGAGCAACAGACAGGTTTTGGTGGTAGGGGCCTCTATTATTAGGAAGATAGACAAGGTGATATGTCACCCAGACCCCAGCAATCGAACAGTTTGATGTCTCCCGGGTCTGTAGCACTCTGTAGCACTTTGGTAATGAGCGCCGCTAGAGCTCATTGCAGGCGAGCCTCGCATAGCGAGGCGAGCCATTAATACGTAGCACTTTGGGAATGAGCGGCGCAGGCGCTCATTGCAGGCGAGCCGTTAAACCGTAGCAAAAAAAACGGCCGCAACTCGCGAACATGAAAAAAAATCAAAACACAATAAATACACACAGCACATACATAAAAAGCTTACCGACAGCAAGAGGGAGCATCCACGACCTCAAAAAAGCAAGTTACACCTTCATTTAACTCAAAATAAAAGAGTTTAGACATTAAAAAATTCTCTAAGCGAGAGAAAAAATGGCGGCCGAACAAAACGAAAACGAGCCTAAACACGCTAAACACCACAAGTACCTCGCAAAACACCATACGAGACACGTTACCACACATTACGAGATCGCAAAAATCGGACGCAAACCCGCGGACAGGAAAAAAGCCAAAACATAATAAATACACACAACACATACATAAAAAGCTTACCTACAGCAAGAGGAAGCATCCGGGACATAAAAAAAAAAACTACTTACACCTTCACTTCACTAAAAATAAAAGAGTTTAGACACTAAAAAATTCTCTAAGCGAGAGAAAAAATGGCGGCCGTACAAAAAGAAAACAAGGCTACAGCACTCTAACCACGGAAAACACTTACTGATAATCCGCTAATACGCATACCACACATTACCCGCCATTTTACAATAATGCGGAAGTACCCAACTACGTTAAAGGTTTCGGCTCGCGAACGCACACTATTACACTGCACACGTTCATCACGCTTACACAGCACCTCCACACCACTAATGCTGCAGCAACATCAAACAAGGTTCACAGCTCTTCAACACAATGCTTAAAAATAGGTAAAGTATATTAATTTCCTAATTTGTATTATATATTTCAGTAGTACACACAAAACAACATTAGCTACCTTATAAGTCCATATGTATATTAATAACTAAACAACTTTACAAACATACACATCTCATTGCCGTCATTTTTTGACGGGCAATTCGCTAGTATTGATATAATATCAAATGTTAAATAGGGGAACCCTTGGGGAACAGTGATCAGAACACAGTCTCATTTGAGATGGAATACAAAAAATAGTGTTGTAAGGGGCCAACAAAAACTCTAAATTGTAAAAGGGCTAACTTTAATGGGCTAAGGGCAGCAATACTACATATAGACTGTGACAAAGAACTTACAGGAATAATACTGAAAATAAATGGACAACATTCGAATCTTTACTAAATAAACATACTCATCGGCATGTACCATGTGGAAATAAAATGAATTGGAGTAAATCACATCCCATGTGGCTTAACAATGACTATAAGATCATGATAAGGAAAAAGAAACATGCATTTAAATTATACAAGATGGAGGGAACAGAGGCAGCTTTATGTGACTATAAGGAAATCAACAAGGCTTGCAAAAGGGCTATTAGACTGGCTAAAATAGAAAATGAGAAGTCAGTTGCAAAGGAAAGTAAGACTAACCCTAAAATATTTTTTTAAAATATTAATGGGAAGAAGGTGAGGAAGGAATCGATAGGACCATTACAATGTGACACAGGTCGTCTGATAATTAGAGACCAGGTAAAGGCAGATGAGCTAAATAGGTTATTTTCGTCTGCATACACAAGGCAGGTACCAGTTGTTGGGTTACTGCAACATAATGGGGCTACACTACCATCACTAAATAATTGGTTAACACAGGAAGAAATCCAAAAGAGGTTTCAATGTTTTTTTTTTCTGTTTGCCTTCCTCTCGATCAATTAACAATTAATAACAAATAGTCCACATATTAAAAAGATCAAGAGAGATCTTAAAAGGTTGAACTTGATAGACTGAAAGTCTTTTTTCAACCTTAATTACTATGTAACTTTGTTGCCAGGGACCATTGCTTTCTCAATGTGAAGCCAAGGATACTTATTCATTGGTTCAACCCATTTGAATGCATTGGCCACCATATTTGCATCATGATATACTTGCAAAAGAGGGTAAGCTATGCCCCCTTTAACAAAGCTTCTCGATATAATTGATTCCTTAAGTCTAACATGTTTAGATGAATAAATAAATGGGTCTATTATATGTTGACATTTTATCAACCAATGATTAGGAATTCTTACTGGTATACAGCGTAATATATAGTTGAATCTTGGCAGAAGTAACATTTTAATAATGGCAATCCTGCCAGCAAACAGAGATTTTACTTTTTTTCAGTCCAATATAATATTCTGGAATTTCAAATATAAAGTTTTTTAATTGCTTTCAACCATTTTCACCAGTTGATTAAGAAAGATAATTCCTAAATGTTTGAAAGCTTTGGACTTCCAATCAAAGGGGTATAACAATTTCAACTAGTTTATTATATTATTATTATTATTATAACATAATCTTGCAGCAAAAATACACTTGTGTAGGAAAAGTTACAAATCAAAATGTTTTTTTCTTCTGCTCTTGAAATAAATATTATCAAAGTATATAAAAGAAAACAGACCATGGTGGTCCTTTAGTCATGGTGGGTGTATGTTGGATCCAAAAATATAGAGAAATATCTTCAGCATAACACCAAGTGTCTGCCATAAATACCTTAAATTACTTTGTTAGAGGTTATCAGTAATTACATTTCATTGTCTATGAGAAAACTAAGTGTTTGTAAGAAAATTAACATTTAAACAATGAATTCACATTAACAAAAGGTAAATGGAGTCCAAATATTATATGAATTTAAAAATTGGACCTTTAACATTACAAAATTATTGTTTTCATTTAAAATATTGTGTTTTTGCTTTGTAAAAAAACTAAAAATATTAAGATATGTAAAAAAGTAGTTGAATTTGCCTTTACTGTTATTTATATGCTACTTCTACGACTGCTCATTAAAATGATCAATTATGCAATCTGATTGGCTAAAATAAAAAAGATGGAAAGCCAATCATATTACAAAGTTCAAAATTACAAACATTTCTAATGACTCATCAAACACGGGAAACAAAAACACAAACTAGGCAAGATTTATAATATGTACATACATTTAGCATGTTCTAGGCTTACTGTGAGAGCTACATGGTAATAACTCACATGTATACTATGTACCCAAACTTTCCTGACACTTTCTGCAATTGAACACGTTTGGGCAGGATATCAAATCTGTTACTTTATTATAAGATTGTACAGTAATTCTTTATTATAAAAAACACAATTTTAAATAGCTGATTACGACCATACAGTATATTCTCAAAGGCAATATTGTATATTCTTAAAGACACAAATGGCTCCTACTATATAGGATCTGTGTTGTATAACTAGATTATTACTTTTCTTATGTATGAGTTATTTGATGCTTAATAAAACATGACCTGGAAGAGAAGCCATTTCCACATTCCTGGCAAAAATTGCTTCTCTGCTGTATGAATCCTATTGTGTGTTACCAGATTTGATCTGTGCAAGAAGCTTTTCTCACATTTCTGTCAGATACATGGCTTCTCTCCTGTATGAACTCTTTGGTGTTCAAGCATTGCAAACTTTTTAGAGAATGCTTTGCCACACTGAGAACAAGTATATGGTTTCTCTCCTGTATGAGTTCTATTGTGTGCAGCTAAAAGGGTCTTTTGAGAGAAACCTTTCCCACACTCTTGGCACACATATGGCTTCTCTCCTGTATGAGTCATCTTATGTCCTAACAGACTGTGCTTGTGTGAGAAACCTTTGCCACACTGATTACAAACAAATGGCTTCTCTCCTGTATGAGTTCTATTGTGTATAGCTAAATAGGTCTTTTGAGAAAAACCTTTCCCACACTCTTGGCACACATATGGCTTCAATCCTGTATGATTCATCTTATGTCCTAACAGACCTTGCTTCTGTGTGAAACCTTTGCCGCACTCATTACAAACATATGGCTTCTCTCCTGTATGAGTTCTATTGTGTACAACTAAATGGGTCTTTAGAGAGAAACCTTTCCCACACTCATTACAAACAAATGGCTTCTCTCCTGTATGAGTAACTTTATGTACTAATAGTACTTGCTTCTTTGAGAAACCTTTGCCACACTGATTACAAACAAATGGCTTCTCTCCTGTATGAGTTCTAGTGTGTGCAGCTAAAGCTGTCTTTCGAGAGAAACCTTTCCCACACTCTTGGCAAACAAATGGTTTCTCCTCTGTATGAGTTAAATGGTGTTCAATCAGTTGTGAAGGTCTACAGAAGTCTTTACCACAGTCAGGACCAGTATGTGACTTTTGCCTAGTATGTGTTACGCTCTCTGCAATCACATCAGACTCTGCAGTGACTACTAAATCACATTCTTGGCACACATGTGGCTTCTTATCTGTATGAGTTTTATCATGGCATGGCATTAGTGAGAAATCTTTCCCACATTGCTGGCAAACAAATGGCTTCTGATCTGTATGAGCACTTCGATGTCTGGCCAGATGTGACTTCCGTCTTCCATATGATGCTTTTTCATCTTCTATTCTGGTGTGAAGCTTTGCACAGTTTGAGGTTTCCTTTCTAGCTCTCCTGGTTCTACACATAACTTTCTTACTTTGAGCACAAGTTTCTTGTTTATCCTGATAGGACTCGGAATAAACATCAGTATTTACTTTGTGACAAAATGCTGATTCCTTCCTTGGGATTATTTCAGAGCTTTGTTCTTGAACACCCTGATCATCTACTTTAGTGTCTTGTGAAGAGGATGGTGCCTGGGATTCTTCTTTCATCTGCCTGCTCGTTAACTCATATGTTGGTAAAGACAGAACTGAAAGATAATAAATATACATATGAAATACCCCAAATAACATGGCGCTGTAAGAGGTGATGTCTCATATTATGTCTTTAAGAACTGGTTCACTCTGTACCCCACCCACTAGAGAACACTTATTATGCATACTATAAAAACATAACATTTATACTAAGAAAATAAAAATGTATCACTTTTAAGTCTCCATTAATTTGCATGTTAACA
Organism: Discoglossus pictus; assembly: GCA_027410445.1. NCBI lineage: Eukaryota > Metazoa > Chordata > Amphibia > Anura > Alytidae > Discoglossus > Discoglossus pictus. The sequence continues at coordinate 7,063,646 of JAPZIH010000711.1, forward strand.
TTAAGATAATAGAAAACCCTATAAGGTGCCCTATTACTGTCCTATAAAATGGTAAATAGTAAATAGTAAACTCAGACTATCTCCCAGAAATCCCACTAATGGATAGTAAAATACCCAGTAAAATATAAAATTGGGAAATACCCGGATGTAACAGTGAAATCTCCAAAACATTTATTCACTATTGGGAGCAGAGTTTAAGGTGAAAAAGATGATGATAATATTAATAATTATAATAATAATAATCAGAGTGTATCCAATTATGATACATATATAAAAAATAGAATAGATATAAAAAATAATAAATAATAAAAAGAAAAAAGGATGAATAATAATAAACAAATAGGAAGAGATACCTTGTCAATACAACAAGTAAGTATTCCAGGTTTGTGGGGGATAGGAGCCCGAAATATTATACTGTCCTAAAGGGATCAAATCAATAAATACTATTGTCAGACTAAAGTACAGAGCGCACATTCCACATATGATGACAGTGTGCGCCCATGTATATACACATGCAGAAATTCATATCTATATTGAATCTAGTGGATGCCTCAGTAACTAGGCTAAACACAAATGTTTTTAGTCACTATTAGTACGAATGGACACCCCAATACCACATTGTATTTATATGTATATATACTTATACTGAGTGGTATTTCCCTACTATTCCATAGTATATTGTTGTATTGTCTTGTATTTGTTCAATGTTTTGCACAATATCAGTATTGGCCTCACCTGTGGACATAGTTCAATCACATATATAGTTGTCGTCATTGCGATGTTGGTCTTGAAATGTAAAATTTTGTGCGCTTGCGCATGAGCGCCATAGGTGCTCATCGCGAGGCCTGCACGACTTAGCGAGGCCCGTAGGACTTAGGCGACTTAGGCTGCAATGAGCACCGCAGGCGTTCACGCCGAGGGCAGTAGGACTTTGCACACACCAATGCACTCTGTCAGTTGTAGTGAGCTCACAGCCGATGTGTGACCGAAGAGGCGCGCCTAGGACTACAATCCCAGAGTGCCATGTGGTGTGTGGGGGCGGGGCGTCTGTCAGCATATGAGATGGAGCTGTAATGTGAGGAGAAGAGAGATAGAGAAACACAGAGAGGGGAGAGAGACACATACAGAGAGAGAGAGAGAGAGACAGAGATGGCAGGATGAGCGGGGAGAGAGGGACAGGGAGAAATACAGAGACGAGAGAGCGACCGAGATGGCAGCGCTACAGGAGGCGCGCATGCGAGTTACGGCACGACGGAAGGGTGAGGGGGACAGAAGACACGAGGGAAAAGGAGACACAAGGGAGGAAGAGGAGGGGGCAAAGGAAATACAAGGGAGGGAGAAGAGGGGGAAAGGAGACCTAAGGGAGGCAGTGGAGGGGGAAAGGAGACACAAGGGAGGGGGAGGAGGGGAAAAGGAGACACAATGGAGGGAGAAGAGGGGGAAATGTGAAACAAGGGAGGCAGAGGAGGGGGAAAATGAGACACAAGGGAGGGAGAGGAAGGGGAAAGGAAACACAAGGGAGGGAGAGGAGGTGTAAAGGAGACACAAGGGAGGAAGAGGAGGGGGAAATGAGATGGAAGGTAGGGAGAGGAGGGGGGAAATGAGACAAGGGAGGGAGAGAAGAGGGATATGAGAAAGAAGTGAGGCGGAGGAGGGGGGGTGGGAGACACAAGGGATGCAGAGGAGGGGGAAATGAGACACAAGGGAGGGAGAGGCGGAGGGAAATGAGACACAAGAGAGGGAGAGGAGGGGGGAAATGAGACACAAGGGATAGAGAGGAGGGGGGATAGGAGACACAAAGGATGAAGAGGAGGGTGGAAAGGAGAGAAAAGGGAGGAAGAGGAGGGGGGGAATGAGACACAAGGGAGGCAGAGGAGGGGGGATAGGACACACAAGGGTGGGAGAGGAGGGGGGATAGGAACCAATAGGGATGAAGAGGAGGGGGAAATGAGACAAAAGGGAGGAAGAGGAGGGAGGAAATGAGACACAAGAGAGGCAGAGGAGGGGGGATAGGACACACAAGGGAGGCAGAGGAGGTAGGATAGGAGACACAAGGGATGCAGAGGAGAGGGGATAGGAGACACAAGGGAGGCATAGGAGGGGACACAATGGAGGGAGAGGATATTGGAAAGGAGACACAAGAGAGGGAGAGCTGCAGGAAATGAGACAAGGGAGGGAAAGGAGGGGTGAAAGGAGACAAAAGGGAGAGGAGAGGAGGGGGGATAGGACACACAAGGGAGGCAGAGGAGGTGGAAAGGAGACACAGGGGAGGAAGAGGAGGGTGGGAATGAGATGGAAGGTAGGGAGAGGAGGGGGGAAATGAGACAAGGGAGGGAGAGAAGGGGATATGAGAAAGAAGTGAGGCAGACGAGGGAGGATGGGAGACACAGGGGATGCAGAGGAGGGGGGAAATGAGACACAAGGGAGGGAGAGGGGGAGGGAAATGAGACACAAGGGAGGGAGAGGAGGGGGGAAATGAGACACAAGGGAGGGAGAGGAGGGGGATAGGAGACACAAGGGATGAAGAGGAAGGGGGAAAGAAGAAAAAAAGGGAGGAAGAGGAGGGGGAGAATAAGACACAAGGGAGGCAGAGGAGGGGGATAGGACACACAAGGGTGGGAGAGAAGAGGGATATGAGAAAGAAGTGAGGCGGAGGAGGGGGTGGGAGACACAAGGGATGCAGAGGAGGGGGAAATGAGACACAAGGGAGGGAGAGGGGGAGGGAAATGAGACACAAGTGAGGGAGAGGAGGGGGGAAATGAGACACAAGGGATAGAGAGGAGGGGGGATAGGAGACACAAAGGATGAAGAGGAGGGTGGAAAGGAGAGAAAAGGGAGGAAGAGGAGGGGGGGAATGAGACACAAGGGAGGCAGAGGAGGGGGGATAGGACACACAAGGGTGGGAGAGGAGGGGGGATAGGAACCAATAGGGATGAAGAGGAGGGGGAAATGAGACAAAAGGGAGGAAGAGGAGGGAGGAAATGAGACACAAGAGAGGCAGAGGAGGGGGGATAGGACACACAAGGGAGGCAGAGGAGGGGGGATAGGAGTCACAAGGGATGCAGAGGAGAGGGGATAGGAGACACAAGGGAGGCATAGGAGGGGACACAATGGAGGGAGAGGATATTGGAAAGGAGACACAAGAGAGGGAGAGCTGCAGGAAATGAGACAAGGGAGGGAAAGGAGGGGTGAAAGGAGACAAAAGGGAGAGGAGAGGAGGGGGGATAGGACACACAAGGGAGGCAGAGGAGGTGGAAAGGAGACACAGGGGAGGAAGAGGAGGGTGGAAATGAGACGGAAGGTAGGGAGAGGAGGGGGGAAATGAGACAAGGGAGGGAGAGAAGGGGATATGAGAAAGAAGTGAGGCAGACGAGGGAGGATGGGAGACACAGGGGATGCAGAGGAGGGGGGAAATGAGACACAAGGGAGGGAGAGGGGGAGGGAAATGAGACACAAGGGAGGGAGAGGAGGGGGGAAATGAGACACAAGGGAGGGAGAGGAGGGGGGATAGGAGACACAAGGGATGAAGAGGAAGGGGGAAAGAAGAAAAAAAGGGAGGAAGAGGAGGGGGAGAATAAGACACAAGGGAGGCAGAGGAGGGGGATAGGATGTAGCGGAACCCATCACTGTTTTAAACTGTTTTATGATTATTATGGTTAAAATATGATCCTACTATATATATGTTGGTTGATGTTCTACAGAATATATTGGCTCAGAATATTAGCCAGACTTTTGCAGACCTAGGCTAATAGATAATCCTGTTACAGAGATTCAAGAGATAAGAAAGTTGTAAAGGATCCTTGCATTTTCCAAAGTGTTTTCATTCTCTGATAAGAACAAAGAAGAATGATCTAATTAATGTCTGATTGTATCCAAGTTGCCAGGGAGGTGTGGCTCACCTATTGTCCTATATGTGTATTGTGTGGGGGATATGTGCAATGTCTGTGTGTTATGTGTAAAAACATACTTTTACTAACTTTTGAACCCCTGGTCTGATTCATGCCATTTTTGTATATGTTGTTCCCCTGGGTGAGAGATATTGAATGGTGCGGGACTTAAAGGTGTACCCCCTGTATTTGGGGTACATCCAGAATGTGGTTAAAATTGTGTCTGTTTTAATTGTGTTACCTGTTATCTGAGGGGAGGAGACGTGGGGGTTGAACCATGTATATAATTGGCTGTTGTGATAATTATGTGGGTGTAGCCCTTCAGAGGGCACCATTGCATAAAAGGAGACTCCCTGTCATTAAAAGTTAGTTCCTCTTGACCCTTCAAAACGTAGCCTCGTCTCGTTATTTGAGGGGATCGCTATCATACTGGGGATTGCTATGCTTCTGCATACTCCCTTGAGCTGTAACTACTGAACGCTTGTTCCTGATGTACTATCCTTGGAGTCTGTGGTGGTTTTGGTGTCCGGTGCGGTGCTTGTAGGCCTCGACGCAAGCTAGGACGCATCCATCAACGGAGGTACCCGGTCGGGGTGCCAGTAGATCCGTTACATTGGCTGGCAGTGGTGGGATGGCGTCCTAGTAAGAGGAAAAGCAGCACGGAGACACCGGTAACGTTTGGAGTTACAAATTGAGGGCAACGCTAGTATCCGTACAGCGCCCCTGGCTACAGCAGGATGGAACCGGCTAGTTTTCAGACAGCGTTCCATGATGATGAGGAGGAGGAGGCGGCCGCAGACTACAGGGAAACAGACAGAAAGGAACTCTGCTATGATGCCCTGCAAGATGCCCAATGGCGGCGAGGTGAGAGTCTCCCCAGTGATGAGCAGCGGCTACAGAAGCGTGTGGCGATGCGGATGTATCTATTGGGAGAGCAGCCCCTGGATGAGTGGGTGACAAGACTAGAGACCCTGGTATGGCGAGAGATCTGGCTAGACAACGCATACCAGGCCCTCTGGTGGCATACCGTTCGACTTACCCCCTGGACGGCCGAACACGACTTACCGGAGGGGGATGATTATGATGGCCCGGGTTTATTATGGGATGCCTTGGAGGACGATATTGATCTTGGCAGCACGGAGGGGTCTAGGTTTTGGGACATCTACGACTACCGGATGGGCATGTATGTCTGGGATGACGAAGGCGAGGTGAGCAAAGACATGACCCACCTGGTAACGAGAGAGTGGGAGCTGGAGCAGGACTACCAACACCTGCTCAGCCTTGTGCAGCCCCAACCTACTCGACAAGCAGAACCAGACTTCATTGACTGGTCCTGGGATGACCTCCAGATGGCAGGTAGAGATGGGACCGAGGTCTCTCTACCGGCCCTACAGAGGGCAGAAGGTGTCGTCCTTCCCCCCCAGCGGCAGTGTGAACCCCAGGGGGCAGAAGGTGTCGTCCTTTCCCCCCAGCAGCAGTGTGAACCCCAGGGGGCAGAAGGTGTCGTCCTTCCCTCCCAGCGGCAGTGTGAACCCCAGGGGGCAGAAGGTGTCGTCCTTCCCCCTCAGTGGCAGTGTGAACCCCAGGGGGCAGAAGGTATCGTCCTTTCCCCCCAGCGGCAGTGTGTACCCCTGGGAGCTGAAGGTGTCGTCCTTCCTCCCCAGCGGCAGTGTGTACCCCAGGGAGCTGAAGGTGTCGTCCTTCCCCCCCAGCGGCAGTGTGTACCCCAGGGAGCAGAAGGGGCCGTCCTTCCTCCCCAGCGGCAGTGTGAACCCCAGGGGGCAGAAGGTGTCGTCCTTTCCCCCCAGCGGCAGTGTGAACCCCAGGGGGCAGAAGGTGTCGTCCTTCCCCCTCAGCGGCAGTGTGAACCCCAGGGGGCAGAAGGTGTCGTCCTTCCCCCCCAGCGGCAGTGTGTACCCCAGGGAGCAGAAGGGGCCGTCCTTCCTCCCCAGCGGCAGTGTGAACCCCAGGGGGCAGAAGGTGTCGTCCTTCCCCCCCAGCGGCAGTGTGTACCCCAGGGAGCTGAAGGTGTCGTCCTTCCTCCCCAGCGGCAGTGTGTACCCCAGGGAGCTGAAGGTGTCGGCCTTCCCCCACAGCGGCAGTGTGTACCCCAGGGAGCAGAAGGGGCCGTCCTTCCTCCCCAGCAGCAGTGTGAACCCCAGGGGGCAGAAGGTGGCGTCCTTTCCCCCCAGCGGCAGTGTGAACCCCAGGGGGCAGAAGGTGCCGTCCTTCCCCCTCAGCGGCAGTGTGAACCCCAGGGGGCCAAAGGTGTCGTCCTTCCCCCCCAGCGGCAGTGTGAAACACAGGGGGCAGAAGGTGTCGTCCTTCCCCCCCCAGCGACAGTTTACCCTAACCAGGGGAGACACCAATCTCCCAGACGGCGCAGATGGGACCATGGTCTCTGCGCCCACAGCTTGTCCAGATCCCCAACTACCGTCACTGGGACAACCGGAGGAGGGGGTAAGTACAAATTCCCCTCCCCAGCTAACTTCTAATGTGGCCCCAGGGTTAACAGAGGAAATGTTAACCCCCACTGACCCCCACGTTTCCCTGGCTACTGAGCCAGAATATGTCCCAAGTACCCCAGCAGAAGAGCTGACAGCAGGGCAGAGTGCAGTCGGCCTCTGCCCTCCCTTTGTCCCTTGTACAGAGCAGGAGGTCTTGCAGGTTATACCAGCAGAAGAGCTGGCATCAGGGCAGAGTGCCGCTGGCCTCTGCCCCTCAAGTCCCCTCAGCGTGTTGCACCATCACCCCAGCAAAATATCCAGGTACCTGGTTAGACTTCCCCCCAAAGGAGAGATGTGTGACGAAGTGCCCTTCGCCACTTTGGCTTGGAGAGGACTGTTTGCCAGCCTCCTGCCCTGCGACTATGGCCCTGGTACATATTGCCCTTTGGAACCAGTGTTCGGCCATACCAGAGTGTAAGTCACTCATTCTGGCCCTTTACATACAGGGGGGTCATTCTGTACTTTCCCTGTGTGAACCATGATACCCCAGATAGCTATGCCATGGAGCCCATTCATATAATGAAAGACTATGGGAAAGACTTTAGCTACTTGGCAATTGAACTGTGTGAAGAGGATCTGAGCGCTATTCGGTGGTTTTGTGCGCTCAGATCCCAGCTATCTGGGGATATGGGAAATGTGAGGAAATGTGAATTGCAGTAATGCTGATGGGTTGTCAAACTAGAGAATTGACCAACAAATACTTTTGTCCGGACATCCCCAGGCCGATCCGTTGGGATCAGACCGTGTATGCCGGCTTATGGTCACGGGGGAGGTGTGTAGCGGAACCCATCACTGTTTTAAACTGTTTTATGATTATTATGGTTAAAATATGATCCTACTATATATATGTTGGTTGATGTTCTACAGAATATATTGGCTCAGAATATTAGCCAGACTTTTGCAGACCTAGGCTAATAGATAATCCTGTTACAGAGATTCAAGAGATAAGAAAGTTGTAAAGGATCCTTGCATTTTCCAAAGTGTTTTCATTCTCTGATAAGAACAAAGAAGAATGATCTAATTAATGTCTGATTGTATCCAAGTTGCCAGGGAGGTGTGGCTCACCTATTGTCCTATATGTGTATTGTGTGGGGGATATGTGCAATGTCTGTGTGTTATGTGTAAAAACATACTTTTACTAACTTTTGAACCCCTGGTCTGATTCATGCCATTTTTGTATATGTTGTTCCCCTGGGTGAGAGATATTGAATGGTGCGGGACTTAAAGGTGTACCCCCTGTATTTGGGGTACATCCAGAATGTGGTTAAAATTGTGTCTGTTTTAATTGTGTTACCTGTTATCTGAGGGGAGGAGACGTGGGGGTTGAACCATGTATATAATTGGCTGTTGTGATAATTATGTGGGTGTAGCCCTTCAGAGGGCACCATTGCATAAAAGGAGACTCCCTGTCATTAAAAGTTAGTTCCTCTTGACCCTTCAAAACGTAGCCTCGTCTCGTTATTTGAGGGGATCGCTATCATACTGGGGATTGCTATGCTTCTGCATACTCCCTTGAGCTGTAACTACTGAACGCTTGTTCCTGATGTACTATCCTTGGAGTCTGTGGTGGTTTTGGTGTCCGGTGCGGTGCTTGTAGGCCTCGACGCAAGCTAGGACGCATCCATCAACGGAGGTACCCGGTCGGGGTGCCAGTAGATCCGTTACATTGGCTGGCAGTGGTGGGATGGCGTCCTAGTAAGAGGAAAAGCAGCACGGAGACACCGGTAACGTTTGGAGTTACAAATTGAGGGCAACGCTAGTATCCGTACAGCGCCCCTGGCTACAGCAGGATGGAACCGGCTAGTTTTCAGACAGCGTTCCATGATGAGGAGGAGGAGGAGGCGGCCGCAGACTACAGGGAAACAGACAGAAAGGAACTCTGCTATGATGCCCTGCAAGATGCCCAATGGCGGCGAGGTGAGAGTCTCCCCAGTGATGAGCAGCGGCTACAGAAGCGTGTGGCGATGCGGATGTATCTATTGGGAGAGCAGCCCCTGGATGAGTGGGTGACAAGACTAGAGACCCTGGTATGGCGAGAGATCTGGCTAGACAACGCATACCAGGCCCTCTGGTGGCATACCGTTCGACTTACCCCCTGGACGGCCGAACACGACTTACCGGAGGGGGATGATTATGATGGCCCGGGTTTATTATGGGATGCCTTGGAGGACGATATTGATCTTGGCAGCACGGAGGGGTCTAGGTTTTGGGACATCTACGACTACCGGATGGGCATGTATGTCTGGGATGACGAAGGCGAGGTGAGCAAAGACATGACCCACCTGGTAACGAGAGAGTGGGAGCTGGAGCAGGACTACCAACACCTGCTCAGCCTTGTGCAGCCCCAACCTACTCGACAAGCAGAACCAGACTTCATTGACTGGTCCTGGGATGACCTCCAGATGGCAGGTAGAGATGGGACCGAGGTCTCTCTACCGGCCCTACAGAGGGCAGAAGGTGTCGTCCTTCCCCCCCAGCGGCAGTGTGAACCCCAGGGGGCAGAAGGTGTCGTCCTTTCCCCCCAGCAGCAGTGTGAACCCCAGGGGGCAGAAGGTGTCGTCCTTCCCTCCCAGCGGCAGTGTGAACCCCAGGGGGCAGAAGGTGTCGTCCTTCCCCCTCAGTGGCAGTGTGAACCCCAGGGGGCAGAAGGTATCGTCCTTTCCCCCCAGCGGCAGTGTGTACCCCTGGGAGCTGAAGGTGTCGTCCTTCCTCCCCAGCGGCAGTGTGTACCCCAGGGAGCTGAAGGTGTCGGCCTTCCCCCCCAGCGGCAGTGTGTACCCCAGGTAGCAGAAGGGGCCGTCCTTCCTCCCCAGCGGCAGTGTGAACCCCAGGGGGCAGAAGGTGTCGTCCTTTCCCCCCAGCGGCAGTGTGAACCCCAGGGGGCAGAAGGTGTCGTCCTTCCCCCTCAGCGGCAGTGTGAACCCCAGGGGGCAGAAGGTGTCGTCCTTCCCCCCCAGCGGCAGTGTGTACCCCAGGGAGCAGAAGGGGCCGTCCTTCCTCCCCAGCGGCAGTGTGAACCCCAGGGGGCAGAAGGTGTCGTCCTTTCCCCCCAGCGGCAGTGTGTACCCCAGGGAGCTGAAGGTGTCGTCCTTCCTCCCCAGCGGCAGTGTGTACCCCAGGGAGCTGAAGGTGTCGGCCTTCCCCCACAGCGGCAGTGTGTACCCCAGGGAGCAGAAGGGGCCGTCCTTCCTCCCCAGCAGCAGTGTGAACCCCAGGGGGCAGAAGGTGGCGTCCTTTCCCCCCAGCGGCAGTGTGAACCCCAGGGGGCAGAAGGTGTCGTCCTTCCCCCTCAGCGGCAGTGTGAACCCCAGGGGGCCAAAGGTGTCGTCCTTCCCCCCCAGCGGCAGTGTGAAACACAGGGGGCAGAAGGTGTCGTCCTTCCCCCCCAGCGACAGTTTACCCTAACCAGGGGAGACACCAATCTCCCAGACGGCGCAGATGGGACCATGGTCTCTGCGCCCACAGCTTGTCCAGATCCCCAACTACCGTCACTGGGACAACCGGAGGAGGGGGTAAGTACAAATTCCCCTCCCCAGCTAACTTCTAATGTGGCCCCAGGGTTAACAGAGGAAATGTTAACCCCCACTGACCCCCACGTTTCCCTGGCTACTGAGCCGGAATATGTCCTAAGTACCCCAGCAGAAGAGCTGACAGCAGGGCAGAGTGCAGTCGGCCTCTGCCCTCCCTTTGTCCCTTGTACAGAGCAGGAGGTCTTGCAGGTTATACCAGCAGAAGAGCTGGCATCAGGGCAGAGTGCCGCTGGCCTCTGCCCCTCAAGTCCCCTCAGCGTGTTGCACCATCACCCCAGCAAAATATCCAGGTACCTGGTTAGACTTCCCCCCAAAGGAGAGATGTGTGACGAAGTGCCCTTCGCCACTTTGGCTTGGAGAGGACTGTTTGCCAGCCTCCTGCCCTGCGACTATGGCCCTGGTACATATTGCCCTTTGGAACCAGTGTTCGGCCATACCAGAGTGTAAGTCACTCATTCTGGCCCTTTACATACAGGGGGGTCATTCTGTACTTTCCCTGTGTGAACCATGATACCCCAGATAGCTATGCCATGGAGCCCATTCATATAATGAAAGACTATGGGAAAGACTTTAGCTACTTGGCAATTGAACTGTGTGAAGAGGATCTGAGCGCTATTCGGTGGTTTTGTGCGCTCAGATCCCAGCTATCTGGGGATATGGGAAATGTGAGGAAATGTGAATTGCAGTAATGCTGATGGGTTGTCAAACTAGAGAATTGACCAACAAATACTTTTGTCCGGACATCCCCAGGCCGATCCGTTGGGATCAGACCGTGTATGCCGGCTTATGGTCACGGGGGAGGTGTGTAGCGGAACCCATCACTGTTTTAAACTGTTTTATGATTATTATGGTTAAAATATGATCCTACTATATATATGTTGGTTGATGTTCTACAGAATATATTGGCTCAGAATATTAGCCAGACTTTTGCAGACCTAGGCTAATAGATAATCCTGTTACAGAGATTCAAGAGATAAGAAAGTTGTAAAGGATCCTTGCATTTTCCAAAGTGTTTTCATTCTCTGATAAGAACAAAGAAGAATGATCTAATTAATGTCTGATTGTATCCAAGTTGCCAGGGAGGTGTGGCTCACCTATTGTCCTATATGTGTATTGTGTGGGGGATATGTGCAATGTCTGTGTGTTATGTGTAAAAACATACTTTTACTAACTTTTGAACCCCTGGTCTGATTCATGCCATTTTTGTATATGTTGTTCCCCTGGGTGAGAGATATTGAATGGTGCGGGACTTAAAGGTGTACCCCCTGTATTTGGGGTACATCCAGAATGTGGTTAAAATTGTGTCTGTTTTAATTGTGTTACCTGTTATCTGAGGGGAGGAGACGTGGGGGTTGAACCATGTATATAATTGGCTGTTGTGATAATTATGTGGGTGTAGCCCTTCAGAGGGCACCATTGCATAAAAGGAGACTCCCTGTCATTAAAAGTTAGTTCCTCTTGACCCTTCAAAACGTAGCCTCGTCTCGTTATTTGAGGGGATCGCTATCATACTGGGGATTGCTATGCTTCTGCATACTCCCTTGAGCTGTAACTACTGAACGCTTGTTCCTGATGTACTATCCTTGGAGTCTGTGGTGGTTTTGGTGTCCGGTGCGGTGCTTGTAGGCCTCGACGCAAGCTAGGACGCATCCATCAACGGAGGTACCCGGTCGGGGTGCCAGTAGATCCGTTACATAGGACACACAAAGGTGGGAGAGGAGGGGGGATAGGAAACACAAGGGATGAAGAGGAGGGGGAAAGGAGGCAAAAGGGAGGAAGAGGAGGGAGGAAATGAGACACAAGAGAGGCAGAGGAGGGGGGATAGGACACACAAGGGAGGCAGAGGAGGGGGGATAGGAGACACAAGGGAGGCAGAGGAGAGGGGATAGGAGGCACAAGGGAGGCAGAGGAGAGGGATAGGAGACACAGTGGAGGGAGAGGATATTGGAAAGGAGACACAAGAGAGGGAGAGCTGGAGGAAATGAGACAACGGAGGGAAAGGAGGGGTGAAAGGAGACAAAATGGAGGGAGAGGAAAGAAGAAAGGACACACAAGGGAGGCAGAGGAGGGGGGATAGGAGACACAAGGGAGGCAGAGGAGGGGGGAAATGAGACGGAAGGTAGGGAGAGGAGGGGGGAAATGAGACTCAAGGGAGGGGGAGAAGAGGGGATAGGAGAAAGAAGTGAGGCAGAGGAGGGGGGATGGGAGACACAAGGGAGGCAGACGAGGGGGGAAATGAGACACAAGGGAGGGAGAGGAGGAGGGAAATGAGACACATGGGAGGGAGAGGAGAGGGGTTGAAGAAACAAGGGAGGCAGAGGAGGGGGAAATGAGACACAAGGGCGGGAGAGGAGGGGGGACAGCAGACACAAGGGATGAAGAGGAGGGTGGAAAGGAGACAAAAGGGAGGAAGAGGAGGGGTGAAATGAGACACAAGGGAGGCAGAGGAGGGGGGATAGGACACACAAGGGTGGAAGAGGAGGGGGGATTGGAGACACCAGGGATAAAGAGGAGGGGGGAAAGGAGACAAAAGGGAGGAAGAGGAGGGAGGAAATGAGACACAAGGGAGGCTGAGGAGGGAGGATAGGACACACAAGGGAGGTAGAGGAGGGGGATAGGAGACACAAGGGAGGCAGAGGGGGCAAAAAGAAGACACAAGGGAGAGAGAGGATGGTGGAGGGGAGGGAAGGGAGGGAAAGGAGGGGTGAAAGGAGACAAATGGGAGGGAGAGGAGGGGGGAAGGGAGACACAGTGGAGGGGGAGAGACACATGAGAGGGAAAAAGAGACGGGAGGGAGGCTGTGAAACACAGGGGAGGGAGTGGGCCAGTAAAGTAGAGGAGGGGAGAGTTTCTCATTGAGCGCCTCCCATCAAGAAGAGAGGGGAGAGGCTTGCAATGAGCGCTGAACACGCTCATCGCGAGGCCAGTAAAGTAGAGGGGGGTAGAGCTTCGCAATATAAGGAAAATTTTGACCGGCAAACCGCTAGTATATAATAATTATATGACTGATGCAAACAGATCTGTATTATACATTCATATTACCCATATCACCCACCTGCACCAGCCTCATATGGTATTTCCTGTTGCTGATACTCATTTCCATCTCTCTCATCCTCTTGCTCCTCTCTAACTGACCTCATGTCTAGATTATCATCAGGGATCCCTATTAACACAAACAGAAGATAAAGAGGGTTTAAGTGGTATTATTACATTCAATAAATATTCAAAAAAGTGTTATTTAACAAAACAAACAATAGGAAACTCACAAGTATCAACATGTTGTCAGCTGTTTGACTTCTGAGGTCAATGTCAGGACGTACTCTGGGATTTAGATACTACTGGACATTCCTGGATAGTTTGGCCAACTTCTCATAGAAACATCATGGGATAATGTATATCAGCTTCCAATATCACAATGTTACCTGAGCTCTTGTTTGTTGGGATTCCCGAAGCCCTGAGTGTCTGGTGATTCTCCATCATCACGTCCTTGTAAAGCTCCTTGTGTCCTTCTATATACTCCCACTCCTCCATAGAGAAATAGACGGCGACATCATCACATTTTATAGGGACCTCAAACACACAACGACATTCAGAGCGGACACAGAGACTGGTTCTGGTAGAGTCTGTTACTGCTAGAGAGTCAGGAGAGGAAGATAATGTTACTGAGAACATGCAGAGAAGATAGAAAAAACACACCCAGGTCCAGATATAGCTTGGTAGGTTAAGAGAGTCGCTGTGTCCTGGTATAATGTCACATTGTCCAGCAGTGCTCACCTCTCCAGTCACAGGTCCAGATAGAGCTTGGTCAGTAATGGGAGTCACGGTGTCCTGGTATAATGTCATATTGTCCAGCAGTGCTCAACTCTCCAGTCACAGGTCCAGATAGAGCTTGGTCAGTAAAGGTAGTCACTGTGTCCTGGTATAATGTCACATTGTCCAGCAGTGCTCACCTCTCCAGTCACAGGTCCAGATAGAGCTTGGTCAGTAATGGGAGTCAATGTGTCCTGGTATAATGTCACATTGACCAGCAGTGCTCACCTCTCCAGTCACAGGTCCAGATCGAGCTTGGTCAGTAATGGGGGTCACTGTGTCCTGGTATAATGTCACATTGTCCAGCAGTGCTCACCTCTCCAGTCACAGGTCCAGATAGAGCTTGGTCAGTAATGGGAGTCACTATGTCCTGGTATAATGTCACATTGACCAGCAGTGCTCACCTCTCCAGTCACAGGTCCAGATAGAGCTTGGTCAGTAATGGGAGTCAATGTGTCCTGGTATAATGTCACATTGACCAGCAGTGCTCACCTCTCCAGTCACAGGTCCAGATAGAGCTTGGTCAGTAATGGGAGTCACTGTGTCCTGGTATAATGTCACAGTGTCCAGCAGTGCTTACCTCTCCAGTCACAGGTCCAGATAGCGCTTGGTCAGTAATGGGGGTCACTATGTCCTGGTATAATGTCACATTGACCAGCAGTGCCCACCTCTCCAGTCAAAGGTCCAGATAGAGCTTGGTCAGTAATGGGAGTCACTGTGTCTTGGTATAATGTCACAGTGTCCAGCAGTGCTTACCTCTCCAGTCACAGGTCCAGATAGCGCTTGGTCAGTAATGGGGGTCACTATGTCCTGGTATAATGTCACATTGACCAGCAGTGCTCACCTCTCCAGTCGCAGGTCCAGATAGAGCTTGGTCAGTAATGGGAGTCACTGTGTCCTGGTATAATGTCACATTGTCCAGCAGTGATCACCTCTCCAGTCACAGGTCCAGATAAGCTTGGTCAGTAATGGGAGTCACTGTGTCCTGGTATAATGTCACATTGTCCAGCAGTGCTCACCTCTCCAGTCACAGGTCCAGATAGTGCTTGGTCAGTAATGGGAGTCACTGTGTCCTGGTATAATGTCACATTGTCCAGCAGTGCTCACCTCACCAGTCACAGGTCCAGATAGAGCTTGGTCAGTAATGGGGGTCACTGTGTCCTGGTATAATGTCACATTGTCCAGCAGTGATCACCTCTCCAGTCACAGGTCCAGATAGTGCTTGGTCAGTAATGGGAGTCACTGTGTCCTGGTATAATGTCACATTGTCCAGCAGTGCTCACCTCTCCAGTCACAGGTCCAGATAGTGCTTGGTCAGTAATGGGAGTCACTGTGTCCTGGTATAATGTCATATTGTCCAGCAGTACTCACCTCTCCAGTCAGCTGGTGAATGTTGGGGGAATTCTTCTTCACAATGGTGTATTCCTACAGGATGATAGAGGGACAAGTCAGACATCAGTGCAGATAGTTAATGTGTAACATATTCTTACTTGCACTATATCCCTCACCTTCCCACATCAATATATCCTTTTCAGTGTTCTCCTCTAATCCAGACTGTAAAAGATTCACACACACACAGAGATTACGTATCTTCAGGCAGCATCAGCACAAAGATTGAGGTGATAATAAAAGTAAATGTGATAAAAGTGGTGTCATTGTGACGTTGTCCAGCAGCTCTCACCTCTCCAGTCAGCAGGTAGATCATCTCCAAGGCCTGGTGTAAGAATCTCTCAGCGACCTTCTCCTTATTCTTTTTATCCTTAGTCATTTTGTATATAATTAGTGTGTTAATAGGATTCTGCAAGAAAAAGACAAAATAAACTGTAGGTAGTTGTAGATGGTGCACTTTTATATCATTTAATCCAAAGCTAATTCAGATATAGATCCATTTTTTATCAAAATAGTTATGGAACCCCATGACCCATAAACATGGTACCTCTGGAAGCCATAGCTCTACACGATATATTAAAGGACCACTGCAGTTCAAGGGAAAAAATACACTTATTACTCACGTATGTACCCGTGATGGCAGCCCTTATGTGGACACATCTGTAATAAAGTAATGTGGTACCTGCTTCATTTAATTGTCTGAAACCAGTTTGTAAAATGTATTATCCCTCTCATTGAAATGTCTATTGCTGTGAATACTGTATGAAGTGTGCGTTTGTTTTGTTGTTGAAATGTGAGTAAATGTGAATTGCAGTAATGCTGATGGGTTGTCAAATTATAGAAGTGACCAACAAATAGTTTTGTCCGGACATCCCCAGGCCGATCCGTTGGGATCAGACCGTGTATGCCGGCTTATGGTCACGGGGGAGGTGTGTAACGGAACCCATCACTGTTTTACCCTGTTTTATGGTTATTTAATTCATATGGTTAACATATGATCACATTGCTATACTGTAGATATGTTGGTCTGCTAGCCTAATAGATAATCCTATTATAGGGGCTCCTAGTAGCAGGAAAAGCCTATTGTGTAAAGTGTTTACATTTGGAAGAGATAGCACAAAGAGAAGGATAATCTGATCAATATCTGTTATTGTATCAAAGTAGCCAGGTAGCCTCCGGGGTGTGTGACCACACCTATTGTCTCTCTATGTGTATTGTGTGGCCAAATATGGGGGATGTGTATTGCCTGTGGAAAGATATGTATATATAATTCCGCATAACAAAATAAAGACAGTATTCTTTGACTCCCAATTGAGTCAAATATGGGTGGATGGGGCTTCTGAGACTGCGCGGTGCTTCTTGGATATTTTACCATATACCAGCGGAGATATTGGACTTCGTGTTCCAACTCCGTTACAATGACCTATCCCTCATAAATCCATGTTGACTCCTACTTATAATCCTGTTCATATAGATGTATTCTTGTATATTATCCTGTATTAACCCTTCTAAAAGCTTCCCCACTACAGAAGTGAGGCTCACTGGTCTATAATTCCCCGTTTTTGCTCTTGCTCCCTTTTTAAATATAGGTATCACATCTGCTTTTCTCCAGTCATCTGGTAGAGACCCTGTGTTGAGTGAATCTTGAAAAATTAAATATAATGGTTTGGCTATTACAGAGCCCAGTTCCCTCAGTACCCGTGGATTTATTCCATCAGGACCCGGGGCTTCATTAAGATTTATTTTTTCCAACCTCTTTTGGATTACTTCCTGTGTTAACCAATTATTTGGCAAAGGTAGTGTAGCCCCATTATGTTGCCGTGTCCCAACCACTGGTACCTCCCTTGTGTATACCGAAGAAAAGAACCTATTTAGCTCACCTGTCTTTTCCTGGTCACTAATTTTCAGATGGCCTGTTTCACTTTCTAATGTTCCGATAGCTTCCTTCCTCACCTTCTTCCCCCTAATATACTTAAAAAAGATTTTCGGGTTAGTCTTACTCTCTTTTGCAATTAATTTTTCATTTTCTATTTAAGCCAGTCTAATAGCCCTTTTGCAAGCCTTGTTTATTTCCTTGTATTCTCGTAAAGCAGTCTCTGTCCCCTCTTGTTTGTATAATTTAAATGCTTTTTTTTACTCCTTATCTTGATCTTTAAATCATTGTTAAGCCACATTGGATGCAATTTACTCCTTTTACTTTTATTCCCACATGGTATATGCCGATGTGTATGTATATTTAGTAAGGATTTAAATGTTGTCCATTTATGTTCAGTGTTTTTACCTATCAGTTCTCTGTCCCAGTCTATACTTTGTATTGCTGCCCTTAGACCATTAAAATCTGCCATTTTAAAATTAAGAGTTTTTGTTGGCCCCTTAAAATTTTGCTTTTTTTAATTCAATCTCAAATGAGACAGTGTTGTGATCACTGTTTCCCAAAGGTTGCCCTATTCCAACATTTGATATTATATCAATATTATTTGTGATGACTAAATCTAAGATAGCTTCATTTCTAGAAGGCTCTTTTATAACCTGGGCCAGCTGATGATCCCTGAGTGTACTCAAGAACCTGCTCCCCTTAGTTTAACTGCTGGTCTCATTTATCCAGTTTATTTCAGGGTAATTAAAATCTCCCATTATTAGAACTTGCCCATGCTCAGCTGCATTTCCAATCTGTAACAATAACTGTATTTCCTCACTTTCAGCTATATTTGGGGGTTTATAGCATACGCCTACAAATATTGTTTTGGAATTTGCTGCTCCACTATTTAACTCTACCCACAAACATTCAACTTTATCGCTAGGTCCACCATAAATATCTTCTCTGATTATAGGCTTAAATTCAGGCTTAACATACAGACAAACCCCTCTTTTACCATTGCTTCTGTCTTTCCTAAATAGGTTATAACAGGTCCAGATTAACAGTCCAGTCATGAGATTCCTCCCACCACGTTTCTGTAATGCCAATTAAATCCCATTTTTCATTATTGGCTAATAATTCTAACTCTCCCATTTTTCCTGAAAAGCTTCTGGCATTAGCAAGCATACACCTTATGTTATCAGTCTTTAGTTCTGAAGTTCCTGCCATTGTACTTGAGTTACTTAGTACTACCTCCCTATTGACTATACTACCCCTCACCCATCTCCTCCCCTATGAGTTAATTCATCCCTTATACCCTTTACACTTTCTACCCCATTACTTATATCTAGTCCCTACCCCCCCACCTACTAGTTTAAAAACTCCCCCAGCCTTTCTACCATCCTATCCCCTAGCACAAAAGCTCCCTCATCATTAAGGTGCAATCCATCCCTGCTATAGAGATTGAACCGAAGTGAGAAGTCAGCCCAGTGCTCTAAGAACCCAAACCCCTCCTTAGTGCACCACATATTTAGCCATGCATTAATCTCCCTAAGCACCTTCTGCCTCCCTGGGCTAGCACGTGGCACTAGTAGTATCTTAGAAAATACTACTCTGGAGGTCCTTGCCTTCCGCTTATTACCTAGTTCTCTGAAATCATTCTTTAGGACACTCAATCTTCCACTAACTTTGTCATTGGTACCAATATGTACCAAGACCGCTGGTTCATTTCATAAGCCCCTCCCAATAATTTGTCTACCCGATCCACAACATGACAAACCCGAGCACCCGCGAGACAGCAAACTGTTTGATTGCTGGGATCTGGGTGATAAATCACCCTGTCTACCTTCCTAATAATAGTGTCCCCTGTCACCAAAACTTGTCTGGTGCTCTGCCTATTCTGCCCTCCCTCTCCTCCAGTAGAACGGTTCTCCCGGCTGTTAGAGGGAACAGCTCTATCTAGCATTGCCATACCTGAATGGACATCCCCAACAGTTTCACTCAATCTGGGAAATCTATTGGTGTTTGCCAACTCAGAACTGGCCTGCTTCCTCCTGTTCCCCCTGATTCCCCTTCTAACTGTAACCCAGCTAACTCCCTGGACATCCTTACTAGCCCCAGCTCCACCCTCC
Organism: Discoglossus pictus; assembly: GCA_027410445.1. Lineage (NCBI taxonomy): Eukaryota > Metazoa > Chordata > Amphibia > Anura > Alytidae > Discoglossus > Discoglossus pictus. Next base: position 7,082,756 of record JAPZIH010000711.1, read on the forward strand.
ATGCTAGGCCCAGCTAAACTGTGCTCAGTGAGCACCAACCCCCTTTCCAGTGGAGCAATATCACTAAGTGCTGCAATTCTCCTCTCCAGATCTCCAATTTGAGCTTCCAGAGAGGCCACATGCTCACACCTCTCACAGCAGTATGGACCCTGGATCATCTGTTCCAGTATTGCATACAAATGACAGGATGTACACTGAATAAGGATGCCACTGGACTGATTCATAATTATTATTATTGTCTACAACATTTCAGTGGGAAAAATAAAGAATATAAAATAATATATTTGTATAAAGTTTTCCTCCTTTGCACTATAAATCTGCCCTCCCTTTTCTTTGAAGTCCCTCCTTTTTCTTAAACTCCTACACTTTTACTAGAATTGCACTTGATACTAAAAATGTTCACAAGCTCACAAGTTCGCCCCTTCTCCTGTTTATATTAACTTCTGCCTTCTTACCTAGACACATTTAGTGCACTTTGCAATTTTCCAGCCTTTACCTGGAAGGTAACACCACTTGTAAACAGGCCCCAAAACAGCTCACAAACCTTTTACTAGTTTAACAGGCAAGCCACACCCCTCTCACCTGGGCACAATTAGTGCACTCTGCAATTTATCAGCCTTTACTTGTAAAAATCCACTTGTATCTATCCCTATGACTGTCTGTCACTCTATCTATCCCCTGTGTCTCTTCCCCCCTCCTCTCCCTATGTCTCTTTTCCTCCTGTCTCTTCCCTAGCTCTCCTCCCATGTGTCTGTTCGCCCTCTCCCTCCCCTGTGTCTCTTCCCCCCTTCTCTCACTAACTTGTGTCTCTTTCCCCCCTCCTCTCCCTCCCCTGTGTCTCTTTCCCTCCTGTGTCTCTTCCCCAGCTCTCCCTCCAATGTGTCTGTTCCCCCTCTCCCTCCCCTGTGTCTCTTCCCCCCTCCCCTGTGTCTCCTCCCCCTTCCCTCCCCTGTGTCTCCTTCTACATTTGACATTTACGGGTGTGAAAATATTTGCGAGCTTGAGGAACTGTAGCAATTGAATAGCGATTTTGCGATTGCAACTGTTGCGAAATTGAAAGATCAAAGACATAGATGGTTTGTAAGTTACTATTTTTACAACCGCAGGGATTTTCAGCCTGTGACCCGTAGATCGTTGGCAGCTCGCAAAAAGACGCAAATTGAACAGCAAATTAGTTTACGGGCTCCTGTAAACAACGAAAGCTCAATTGAATCAAGGCCATAGTATACCATAAAAGTGCACTATTTTTACTAAATAATAACTCATTCAGATATTCTAAATATCTTCAGTCATTTAACCACAGATTCTGTTCTTTGTTCCCACCAAGTACTCAGTCTCTATCTCCACCAGCCTGGTGGCATCACGTACTAATTCCATATGAAAGGACATTCATTTCTAATTCCCTACAGGTGGATATTTAATTCTAGTTTTCCCATGAACCTTTTTCCACCCATTAAGAAATAGATCTCCATTGACCCTATATACATTTCGTTTTGCAATGTATGATTCCTTTCTTTGTTATGTGCTTATAACGTTTTCCCAATTAATTGTTTCCACCCAGGGAGAAATAGATCTCCATTGACCCTTTTCCTTTTGTCCTGTGTGATTCTTTGATTTGTTATGTGCACACATTGAAATGTTGTTTACACAGCATGGAAGGGTGAATGACTCTGATGCTTTGAGAGAGCAAGCTAATGTCGGACGTCGACATCTGACATCAGCACCAGATTTGCCCTCTTGAGTTTCTCCGTCCCCACCAGCACTATCTCAAAGGGAGCACCGGCAAAAGGAAAAGGGTCAATGGAGATCTATTTCTCCCTGGGTGGAAACAATTAATTGGGAAAACGTTATAAGCACATAACTAAGAAAGGAATCATACATTGCAAAACGAAATGGATATAGGGTCATTGGAGATCTATTTCTTAATGGGTGGAAAAGGTTAATGGGGAAAACTAAGATTACATATCCCCCTAGGGATCTGTGTGCACTCCATGTTTAGTTGTGTGCGCTCATCTCAGGGTATGTGTGGGCGCGCACAGCTTAGAGGGAACAGTGGATGAGGGTGATATATGATTAAATCAAGAAATATCCCAGTCAATTCTTAATCAATTAAAAAACTTTATTGACATTTATGAGTTTTTCCGTACCTAAAAGCGTAGTTTTTTTTATTTTCAAGCCCTTTAAATTCATTGCTTTGTTTGATGCAACAAATGTACATAGAAAATTAATGAAAGGGGCTATTAAGGTTAAAAAATAATATAAAGATTATATAAAAAAAATATATAGCTTAGTTTACAGGTCCACAAATGTATTATGAGTGCTCAGCATGTTGGAGTAGAGCAAAGTCTATACGTTCTGGATCCCTTAAATCAAAAGGTTATTGGTAACCAAGCAAAAAGCAGCAATGCACAGTCCAGCATCATATCATGTATTGTAATAATACAAGCTGATACATTAGTACAACTTACTGCTCTATTAATGTGATTTACAACTCAGATATCCATAGATCTTTATGAGCTTACTAACGTTTTTAATTACTTACATTTATATGATTTAAGTAGAATTGCATGATGTGTCATGTTGATGTGTAATGGCGGACTCATATTAAACCCTTACCCACATTCCATACATACAACTGGTCTTTATCCTGTGTGAGTTTCTTGTGTCATTTCAAATCTTACTGAAACATGTTCTTGTGTGAGTTTCAGATCATGCAAATGGTGTTTATCCTGTGTGAGTTCTCATGTGTCGCTTAAGATATGAGGCCTGAATGAAACATTTCCCACATTCAGAACATGGAAAAGGCTTTTCTCCTGTATGAGTCCTCTTATGTTTATTAAGATCTGAGACCTGACTGAAACATTTCCCACATTCAGAACATGGAAAAGGCTTTTCTCCTGTATGAGTAATCTTATGTGTATTAAGGTGTGAGACCCGACTGAAACATTTCCCACATTCAGAACATGGAAATGGCTTTTCTCCTGTATGAGTCCTCTTATGTGTATTAAGGTGTGAGACCCGACTGAAACATTTCCTACATTCAGAACATGGAAAAGGCTTTTCTCCTGTATGAGTCCTCTTATGGCTATTAAGAGCTGAGAGATCACTGAAACATTTCCCACATTCAGAACATGGAAAAGGCTTTTCTTCTGTATGAGTCCTCTTATGTGTATTAAGGTGTGAGACCCGACTGAAACATTTCCCACATTCAGAACATGAAAAAGGCTTTTCTCCTGTATGAGTCCTCTTATGGCTATTAAGAGTTAAGAGATGACTGAAACATTTCCCACATTCAGAACATGAAAAAGGCTTTTCTCCTGTATGAGTCCTCTTATGGATATTAAGAGCTGAGAGATGACTGAAACATTTCCCACATTCGGAACATGGAAAAGGTTTTTCTCCTGTATGCGTCATCTTATGTATATTAAGATCTGAGAGATGACTGAAACATTTCCCACATTCAGAACATGGAAAAGGCTTTTCTCCTGTATGAGTCCTCTTATGGATATTAAGAGCTGAGAGATGACTGAAACATTTCCCACATTCGGAACATGGAAAAGGCTTTTCTCCTGTATGAGTCATCTTATGTCTATTAAGATTTGAGGACCGACTGAAATATTTCCCACATTCAGAACATGGAAAAGGTTTTTCTCCTGTATGAGTCCTCTTATGTACATTAAGATCTGAGACCCGACTGAAACATTTCCCACATTCAGAACATGGAAATAGTTTTTCTACTGTGTTACGAATGTGGTCTTCTCCAATGTTATTCCAAATCTTGGATCCATCTGTTGAAAAAAAAAAGAGTAAATTCTGACAGCTTTAACATTCTTCTATATGGAAATAACTAGTTAGTATATACCTATTATAGTAATTATAATCAATTAAAGAGACCAATTTGCAGTTAAAAAAAAGGTCAAATCATACAAAAACAAAGCAAAATATGTCTGAATGTACAATATATAGAGTGAAGTGATCCGATGCATATCAATTATCATCAATTATGGTCTTTTGCTTAACTAAATCTGATAGTCTGCAAGGTGTTATTTAAAAGAAAAAACAAATACTGTATAAACACAAACTTTACATATTGCAACATCTACATGCAATTATTGCCTGCTGCAGGCTGTCATTTTTTATGCCTGTTACTGGGTGGGTGTTTCTGTAAACTAACAATCTGCCCATTAGCTCTGCTGAGAGCACCGACTGTAGTTACTGACACTTTCCCACTGTGCAGATACAAACTTCCTGTGTGTGCAAAGTCTTCTATCAGGAATTGTGCTAATGAAAAGAAAATGGCAGATTGGGGTCATTACACCAGCAAATAAGAAATGTTCCCAACTGCTTATGAGTTATGAGGATTATATGAAAGAGATTTTGAATCAATTAAGTGATAACGATATCTACATAAAGTTGAATAATGACATCACAGTGGAGTATTAAGCATGCCGATACAAATACTCTTTTATATGCTTAATCTTTTCATCCATTATTATTGAAAAAGGATGACCTTACCCAGATGCTGAGAGTGTGGAGATTAAATAGTAATAGGAATAAAATAGTAGATGCTGTTAATAAAATGGGCACTACGTTTTCTGAGGTTATATTAGTAAAGAAATTGTACTAAGTGTTCAGAGGGCACTTGGAGTGCCCCACTGACCATCCCCAATAGGGATCCCCATGGTATCTAAAATTAGTCATCTACCATAGGGGTCCCTATGGACTTCCATAGTACCCTAATCCTCTACCATGGGGGTACCTTTAAAAATATGTAATATCTTAACACCTAACTAAAAATTTATCTAAATAATAAAAACTTAATTTACTTAAAATAAATAATTACAATAAAAATAAAAAAATAAATAAAAAATTACAATTTAAAATAAAAATATTACATTGAAATTAACATTTAGGTCCGTAGGGAGTGAGGTAAGTGGGTGAATGTACGTGTAGAGTCCATAGGGATTGAGGTAAGTGGGTGAGTGAACTTGTAGAGTCCATAGGGAGTGAGGTAAGTGGGTGAGTGTATGTGTAGGGTCCATGGGGATTGAGGTAAGTGGGTGAGTATACGTGTAGGGTCCATGGGGATTGAGGTAAGTGGGTGAGTGTACATGTAGGGTCCATAGGGATTGAGGTAAGTGGATGAATGTACGTGTAGAGTCCATAGGGAGTGAGGTAAGTGTGTGAATGTACGTGCAGAGTCCATAGGGAGTGAGGTAAGTGTGTGAATGTACGTGCAGAGTCCATAGGGAGTGAGGTAAGTTTGTGAATGTACGTGCAGAGTCCATAGGGAGTGAGGTAAGTGGGTGAATGTACGTGCAGATTCCATAGGGAGTGAGGTAAGTGGGTGAATGTACATGCAGATTCCATAGGGAGTGAGGTAAGTGGGTGAATGTACGTGTACAGTCCATAGGGAGTGAGGTAAGTGGGTGAATGTACGTGCAGATTCCATAGGGAGTGAGGTAAGTGGG
>JAPZIH010000711.1:7093226-7096422 GCA_027410445.1 Discoglossus pictus
GAGAGAAGGAGGGGAAAGAGAGAAGGAGGGAGGGGGAGAGGGATGGAGAGGGAAGGGAGAGAGAGAGGGGAAAGGGAGGGAAAGAGAGGGAGGGGTCTGGAGCTGTGACATCATGGAGAGGGAGGGAGAGAGAGGGAGAAGGAGGAAAGAGAGAAGGAGCGGGAGTGAGAAGGGGAGAAAGAGAGAGAGGGAGGGAGAGAGAGAGGGGTCTGGAGCTGTGACATCATACTGGGAGGGAGGGGGAGAGAGGGGAAAGAGAGGGAGGTAGACAGAGAGAGAGAGGAAGGGGGGGAGGGGAGAGAGAGAGAAAAGAGAGGGGGGAGTGAGGGGGAAAGAGAGAGGGGGGCGAGAGAGGGGTCTGGAGCTTTGACACCATACTGGGAGAGAGAAAGAGGGGAGGGGGAGAGAGGAAGTGAGGGGGAGATCGAGAGGGAGTGGGGGAGAGAGAGGGAGGGGGAGAGAGAGGGGGGGGGGAGAGAGAGAGGGGGATGGTGGGAGGGAGGGGGAGAGTGAATGAGAAGGAGGGGTAGAGAGAGGGAGATGGAGGGAGGAGAGAGAGGGGGGGTCTGGAGCTGTGACATCATACTGGGAGAGAGGGAGGGAGAGAGAGGGAGGGGAGAGAGGGAGGGAGGGGAAGAGAGAGAGGGGGAGGGAGAGGGGGAGAGGGGGGCGGGGTAGAGAGAGAGGGAAGGAGGGAGGGGAGAGAGAGAAGGAGGGAGGGGGAGAAAGAGAAGAGGGAGGAGGAGAGAGAGAGGGGAGGCAGAGAGGGGAGAAGGAGAGAGGGAGGGGAGGGAGACAGAGAGAGGGAGGGGGAGGGGAAAGAGAAGGAGGGAGAGAGAGAAAGGAGATGGGGGAGGGAGGGGGAGAGAGAGAGGGGTCTGGAGCTGTGACACCATACTGGGAGAGAGAGAGAGGGGGAGAGAGGGAGAGAGAGAGGAACTAAGAGAGAGAGAGAGGGAGGGGGAGTGGGGGAGAGAGAGAGGGGAGAGGGGGGTAGGGGGAGCGAGAGAAGGAGGGGGGATAGGGGGAGGGAGAGGGAGAAGGAGGGCGAGAGAGGGGAGGGAGAGAAAGAAGGAGAGAGACAGAAGGAGGGAGGGGTAGAAAGAGGGGAGGGGTAGAGAGAGAGAAGGAGGGATGGAGAGAGAGGGGAGGGGGAGAGAGAGGGGGAGAGAGAGAGGGAGACAGAGGAAGGGGGAGAGAGGGAGGAAGACGGAGAGAGAGAGAAGGCGGGATGGAGAGAGAGAGGGGTCTGGAGCTGTGACATCATACTGGGAGGGGGAGAGAGAGAGAGGGGGGGAGGGAGAGAGAGGGAGGAGGGAGAGAGAGAGAGGGAGGGGGGAGAGAGAGGGCAAGAGAGAGAGGGGGAGAGAGAGAGAAGGAGGGAGAGGGGAGGGGGGGAGAGAGAAATGGAGGAAGGGGGAGAAAGAGAGGGGAGGTATAGAGAGAAAAGGGGAAAGAGGGAGGGGAGAGAGAGAGAAGGAGGGAGAGAGGGGGAGACGGGGAGGGAGGGGAAAAAGAAAGGGGAGAGAGAGAGGGGTCTGGAGCTGTTACACCATACTGGGAGAGAGAGAGGGTAGGGGGAGAGAGAGAGGGGGAGGAGGAGAGAGAGGGGGAGAGAGGGGGGGAGGAGGGGAGGGAGGGGGAGGGGAGAGAGAGAAGGAGGGACAGAGAGGGGGAGAAGAGAGTGAGAAAAGAGAGGGGGAAGGAGGGGGAGAGAGAGAGGGGGGGCGAGGGAGCGAGAGAGGGGTCTGGAGCTGTGACACCATACTGGGAGAGAGAGGGGAGGGGGAGAGAGGGGAAGAGGGAGAGAGAGAGAGGGAGGGGGAGTGGGGGAGAGAGAGGGAGGGGGAGAGAGAGAGGGGGTAGGGGGAGAGAGAGAAGGAGGGGGATGGGGGGAAGGAGGGGGAGAGAGAGAGTCGAAAGGGAGGGAAAGAGAGAGGGAGGGGGAGAGAGAGAGGGGGGAGAGGGAAGGACGGAGAGAGAGGGGAGGGGGAGAAAGAGGGGGAGAGAGAGAGAAGGAGGGAGGGCAAGAGAGGGAGGGGGGAGAGAGGGGATGGGGAGAGAGAGAGGAGGGAGAGAGAGAGAAAGGGAGGAAGGGGGAGAGAGAGAGGGGAGGGAGAGAGAGAAAGGGGGAAAGAGGGAGGGAGGGGAGAGAGAGAGAAGGAGGGAGGAAAGGGGAGGGAAGGGGAGAGAGAGAGAAGGAGGGAGAGATGTGGAGGGACGGGGAAAAAGGAAGGGGAGAGAGAGAGGGGTCTGGAGCTGTGACACCATACTGGGAGAGAGAGAGAGAGAGAGAGAGAGAGGGTAGAGGAGAGAGAGGGGCAGGGAGGGGGAGAGAGAGGAGGGAGGGGGAGAGAGAGAGGGGGGGGAGGGAGAGAGAGAAGGGTCTGGAGCTGTGACATCATACTGGGAGGGAGGGGGAGAGAGGGTAAAGAGAGGGAGGTAGACAGAGAGAGAGAGGGAGGGGGGAGGGGAGAGAGAGAGAAAAGAGAGGGGGGAGTGAGGGGGAAAGAGAGAGGGGGGCGAGGGAGCGAGAGAGGGGTCTGGAGCTTTGACACCATACTGGGAGAGAGAAAGAGGGGAGGGGGAGAGAGGGAGAGAGAGAGGGGGAGAGAGAGAGAGGAAGTGAGGGGGAGAGAGAGAGGAGTGGGGGAGAGAGAGGGAGGGGGAGAGAGAGGGGGAGAGGGGGTAGGGGGAGAGAGTGAAGGGGAGAGGGAGGGGGATGGGGGAGGGAGGGGGAGAGAGAGGGGGAGGGGGATGGTGGGAGGGAGGGGGAGAGTGAATGAGAAGGAGGGGGAGAGAGAGGGAGACAGGGAGGGAGGAGAGAGGGGGGGGGTCTGGAGCTGTGACATCATACTGGGAGAGAGGGAGGGAGAGAGAGGGAGGGGAGAGAGGGAGGGAGGGGGCGAGAGAGAGGGGGGAGAGGGGGCAGGGGTAGAGAGAGAGGGAGGGGAGAGAGAGAAGGAGGGAGGGGGAGAAAGAGAAGAGGGAGGAGGAGAGAGAGAGTGGAGGCAGAGAGGGGAGAAGGAGAGAGGGAGGGGAGGGAGACAGAGAGAGGGAGGGAGGGGGAGGGGAAAGAGAAGGAGGGAGAGAGAGAGAAAGGAGATGGGGGAGGGAGGGGGAGAGAGAGAGGGGTCTGGAGCTGTGACACCATACTGGGAGAGAGAGAGAGGGGAGGGGAGAGAGGGAGAGAGAG
>JAPZIH010000711.1:7097644-7172294 GCA_027410445.1 Discoglossus pictus
CTCCCTCTCCTCTCTCCCCCTTCCTCCCCCTATCCCCCCTCCTTCTCTCTCTCCCCCTACCACCCTCTCCCCCTACCCCCTCTCTCTCTCACAATCTCTCTCCCCCACTCCCCCTCTCTCTCCCTTCCTCTCTCTCTCCCTCCCCATCTCCTTTCTCTCTCTCTTCCCCCCCTCTCTCTCCCTCCTTCTCTCTCCCCTCCCTCCCTCTCTCCCCCTCTCTCTCTCTACCTCCCTCTCTCTCCCTCCCTATCTCCTCCTCCCCTCTCTCTCTCTCCTCCTCCCTCTTCTCTCTCACTCCCCCTCCCTCCTTCTCTCTCTCCATCCCCCCTTCTCTCTCTTTATCTCCCGTCTTCCTCCCTCTCTCCCCCTTCCTCTGTCTCCCTCTCTCTCTCCCCCTCCCTGCCCCTCTCTTTCCTCCTCCCCCTCTCTCCCCCCCCTACCCTCTCTCTCTCTCCCAATATGGTGTCACAGCTCCAGACCCCTCTCTCTCTCCCTTTTCTTTCTTTTTCCCCCTCCCTCCCCGTCTCTCCCTCTCTCCCTCCTTCTCTCTCTCCCCTCCCTCCCTCTTTCCCCCTTTCTCTCTATTCCTCCCCTCTCTCTCTCCCCCTTCCTCCTTTTCTCTCTCTCTCCCCCTCCCCTCTCTCTCCCCATCCCCTCTCTCACCCCCTCCCTCTCTTGCCCTCCCTCCTTCTGTCTCTCTCCCCCTCTTTCTCTCCCTCCCCTCTCTCTCCCTCCTTCTCCCTCTCCTCCTTCCCCTCTCTCCCCCGATCCCCCCTCCTTCTCTCGCTCCCCCTACCCCCCTCTCCCCCTACCCCCTCTCTCTCTCCCCCACTCCCCCTCCCTCTCTCCCAGTATGGTGTCACAGCTCCAGACCCCTCTCTCTCCCCCTCCCTCCCCCATCTCCTTTCTCTCTCTCTTCCCGCCTCTCTCTCCTTCTCTCTCCCCTCCCCCTCCCTCTGTCTCCCTCCCCTCCCTCTCTCCTCCTCCCCTCCCTCCTTCCCTCTCTCTCTAGCCCTGCCCCCCTCTCTCTCTCTCACCTCCCTCCCCCCTCTCTCTCTCTCTCTACCTCCTCCCTCTCCCTACCCCCCTCCCTCTCTCCCTTCCTCTCTCTCTCCCCCCCCCCCCTCTCTCTCTCTCTCACTCCCAGTATGGTGTCACAGCTCCAGACCCCTCTCTCGCTCCCTCGCACCCCCTCTCTCTCTCCCCTCTTTCTCTCTCACAGTATGGTGTCAAAGCTCCAGACCCCTCTCTCTCCCTCGCCCCCCCTCACTCCCCCCTCTCCTTTCTCTCTCTCCCCTCCTCTCTCTCCCCCTCTCTCTCTCTCTGTCTACCTCCCTCTCCCTCCCAGTATGATGTCACAGCTCCAGACCCCTCTCTCCTTCTCTCTCTTTCTCCCCATCTCTCCTTCTCACTCCCCCTCCTTCCCTCTCCATGATGTCACAGCTCCAGACCCCTCTCTCTCGCTCCCCCTCCCTTTCCCCTCTCTCTCTCCCCCTCTCCCTTCCTCTTTCCCTCTCCTTCTCTCTCCCCCTCCCTCCTTCTCTCTTTCCCCCTCCTTCTCTCTCTCTTTCCCTCCCCCCATCCCCCTCCTTCTCTCTTCACCTTTGTCCTTCTCTCTCTCCCCTCCCTCCTTCTCTCTCTCCCCCTCCCTCACTCTCCCCTTCCCTCCTTCTCTCTCTCCCCTCCCTTTCCCCCTTCTCTCTCCCCCTCCCTCCTTCTCTTCCTTCCCTCTCTCTCCGTCCTTCCCTCTCCCCCTCCCTCTCTTTCCCTCCCTTTCCCCTCTCCCTCCCCCATCCCCCTCCTTCTCTCTCTCCCCCTACCCCCCTCTCCCTTCCTCTCTCTCTCCCCTCTCTCTCTCTCCCAGTATGGTGTCACAGCTCCAGACCCCTATCTCCCCCCTCTCCTTTCTCTCTCCCCCCTTCGCCTCCCTTCCCCCTCTCGCCCGTCCCTCCCCCTCTCTATCTCTCTCTCCCTCTCTCTCTCCCCCTCTCCCCCTCCCAGTATGGTGTCACAGCCCCAGACCCCTCTGTGTGTATCCCTTGTATGCCCGGGTCTGTGCAGCTTCCTGTCTCGGCACACAGTGATCAATACAATAACACAATCAGTCCTATCTTTACATTTGTATGTGCAGAGTGAGAGACAGATGTATATACAAAGCGTCGCCATGGAAACAAGATTACATTAGAGACCCGCCCCCTAATGTGACGAGGGGATCCTGTTTGTGCCGCTATGCATTGTGGGACTTCTGGTACATCCACTTCCGGTCCTGTCAGCTGGTGCGGCCTCGAGCGGATCCGGGTGTGTGTGCGAGCTCTGAGCAGGTAAATAAAGAGATTAATGTTCCAATTACTGATCTGGAGATAATACAGGAAGTTATTTGTGTCTGTGACTGGTTATCAGGTGCGAGTGGGATAAAGACCGGAAGTGATACCGGATATAATGATATTATACTATATATATATAATACCAGAGTGATGGGAGAGGGGCTGTGTATCTATCTATCCCTCTGTCTATCTATCTATCTATATCTCTATCTATAATTTATCTATCCCTCTATCCTCCATGTATCTGTCTGTCTATCCTACTATTTATCTATCTATCCCTCTCTGTCTATCGATCTATCTATCCCTCTATCTATCTATATATCCTACTATATATATATATATCTTTCTATCTATCCCTCTATATATCAATCCCTCAATCTATCTATCTATCCCTCTATATCTGTCTATCTATCTATCCCTCTATATATCTATCTGCCCATCTATCTGTCTATCTATCTATCTCTCTCTATCTATCTATCTATCTATCTATCTATCCCTCTGTTTGTCTGTCTATATCTATCTCTATCTACCTATCTATATCTATCCCTCTATCTACCTATCTATATCTATCACTCTATCTATCTATATCTCTATCTATCTATCCCTCAATCATCAATCTATCTGTCTGTCTGTCTAGCTATCTATCTTTCTATATATCTTTCCCTCAATCTGTCTATCTATCTCTATCTATCTCTCTATCTATCCCTCTATCTATATCTCTATCTATCTATCATCTATATCTCTATCTATCATCTATAGTTACATAGTTACATAGTATATATATATCTGTCTATCTCTATCTATCTCTGTCTATCTGTCTATAATCTAGCTCTCTGTCTATCTATCATCTATCTATCTCTATCTCTCTGTCTATCTATCATCTATCTATCTCTCTGTCTATCTATCTATAATCTATCTCTCTATCTATCCCTCTGTCTGTCTATCTATCTCTATCTATCTATCCCTCTATATATCTTTCCCTCAATCTATCTATCTGTCTATCTCTATCTCTCTGTCTATGTATCTATCATCTATCTCTGTCTGTCTATCTATCTCTACCTATCTATCTATATATCTATCCCTCAATCTGTCTATCTATATATCTCTACCTATCTATCTATATATCTATCCCTCAATCTGTCTATCTATCTCTCTCTGTCTATCTATCCCTCTGTCTGTGTATATCTATCTACCTATCTATATCTGTCTGTCTATCTATATCTCTATCACTCTATCTATCAATCTATAACCTATCTCTCTGTCTATCTATCTATCTATCTATCTCTCTGTCTATCTATCCCTCTACCTATCTATATATTTATCTATCTATTTATCTATGTCTGTCTATCTATCTCTATCTATCTACCCCTTTGTCTATCTATCTGTCTGTCTATATATCTATCTATCTATCTATCTATCTATCTATCTATCTCTCTGTCTATCTATCTGTGACTGAGGGTGATAAGGGACATGGAATCTCTGCTCTATTCCCAAGATACCACAGAGAGCTTGCATTACTGCAGAAGTAAAGTGTGTACCTCTGTCACTCTATCATCTGTCTGATGCGCAAGTTGTGCGGGGTCGTGTAAAATATCCCAGCGTGTGACCGTCTCATGTTTATTTGTACAGACCATAAAGACATATAACAAATCCCAGTGTGTGACCGTCTCATGTTTATTTGTACAGACCATAAAGTCTTGTAACAAATCCCAGCCTCTGACCGTCTCATGTTTATTTGTACAGACCATAAAGACATGTAACAAATCCCATGTGTGACCGTCTCATGTTTATTTGTACACACAGTGACAAAGTGACACCATCAGGTCTCTCAGAGTCTGACCAAGAAGAAGAGACAAATATGAGGAGTACCCGGGAGATTAAAGAGGAGGAAATTCCTGTAAATATCAGTGATGGTGAGTAATATCTTATGGACAATTATCACTTACTTTAGTCCTTATTGAGGTGGATTTCTCCTTCATCTCTCACCCAAGAAGTTTTACAAACATCGCATGATAAAGGTGAATTAAATTGATTTTAAGACACAAACACCAAATTGATAGTAAATAATTACAATGGTGAAGGTCTATAATCTGTTTATCTCTATCTGTAGGACCTTTAGATGTGAAGCCTCCAGTTGTGTCCAAGGTTGAACAAGAAGATCTGAATATAAGAGATCAGCAGCAGGTGAAGGAGGAGGAGAGTCCTGGGAATATCAGGGAAGGTGAGGAAGTAATACACAATAAGAACATTAATAATACATTCTGTAACGTCACACTGTCACCCTAACAATATGTTTATTTTTTCTTGAAGTGATTTCAAAATGGTCTATACATTGCAATAGCTATTTATCTCTATAGTACATCATTCTCGAGATATGCAGCATTCTTTGTGCAACTCATTATCATAATGGATAGCTCAGAGAGCTTGATAAGGGTGAGAGGAAGGTCTAGAATTTGTTAGCAATGTGGCAAGTGTGCAGTGTAAATAGGCTGCGTGCGCAAGGCCAAACCATTTTGTTTAGGCGGGTAAGGCGGCATTTTAGAATCCTAATGTTTTGAGTTGTAAGTAAGTCTTGTAAAATGTGTTACTTGGCTCGCGAGCATTTTCCGTCCGTCCCTTGTAATGGTATATTTTGTATCTGCTACGTTCCTGGCTAACTCGTACGTTCCTGGCGGTGATTTTCGCAGTTCTGTGTCTTTTAGCCTCATTTTTATTTTTTTCATCCGTCATTTTTTTTCTCTCTTAGTCGATTTTCAAGTGCGGAAACTTCTTAAATGCGACCTAAATGTGCGTGCAACCTCACTCCCAGACGTCCTGGCTGTCTCCCCGTGCTGTGTGTGATGCTTGTTTTTTATATTTTGCTTTTATTTTTCGGTGTTTTTGGTGTTTTTTTATGTACGCGTTTCGGCCATTAACTTCATATTTTTTATTTTTTTAAGTCCCTATTTCCTCATTCCGCGTTATTGTTTTTTTTCTAAGTCCCTTTGGCTCATTGCTGCTGATGTGGGAGCCTTTGCGAGGTGCGCATTTGCGACCAGAGCTGCGGCCCTCGCTTTGCTAGCTCGCAAAGTGTGATGATGACTCGCAGTTTGACATTAATTATATGTGATTATTTGCAAGTAAACCGTGAGCTCAGCACAGATTGTCCACAGATGCACTCTATGGTCTCTACATGTACATTCACCCACTCACCTCACTCCCCATTGTCTCTACACGTACATTCACCCACTCACCTCAATCCCCATGGTCTCTAAATGTACATTCACCCACTCACCTCAATCCCCATTGTCTCTACACGTACATTCACCCACTCACCTCAATCCCCATGGTCTCTACATGTACATTCACCCCCTCACCTCAATCCCCATGGTCTCTACACGTACATTCACCCACTTACCTCAATCCCTATGGACCCTACACGTATACTCACCCACTTACCTCAATCCCCATGGACCCTACACGTACACTCACCCACTTATCTCACTCCCTATGGACCCTACATGTACATTCACCCATTTACCTCACTCCCTACGGACTCTACACATACACTCACTCACTTACCTCAATCCCTATGGACTGTACACGTACATTCACCCACTTACCTCACTCCCTATGGAATCTGCACGTACATTCACCCACTTACCTCACTCCCTATGGAATCTGCACGTACATTCACCCACTTACCTCACTCCCTATGGACTCTGCACGTACATTCACAAACTTATTTTTCGGTGTTTTTGGTGTTTTTTTATGTACGCGTTTCGGCCATTAACTTCATATTTTTTATTTTTTTAAGTCCCTATTTCCTCATTCCGCGTTATTGTTTTTTTTCTAAGTCCCTTTGGCTCATTGCTGCTGATGTGGGAGCCTTTGCGAGGTGCGCATTTGCGACCAGAGCTGCGGCCCTCGCTTTGCTAGCTCGCAAAGTGTGATGATGACTCGCAGTTTGACATTAATTATATGTGATTATTTGCAAGTAAACTGTGAGCTCAGCACAGATTGTCCACAGATGCACTCTATGGTCTCTACATGTACATTCACCCACTCACCTCACTCCCCATTGTCTCTACACGTACATTCACCCACTCACCTCAATCCCCATGGTCTCTACATGTACATTCACCCCCTCACCTCAATCCCCATGGTCTCTACACGTACATTCACCCACTTACCTCAATCCCTATGGACCCTACACGTATACTCACCCACTTACCTCAATCCCCATGGACCCTACACGTACACTCACCCACTTATCTCACTCCCTATGGACCCTACATGTACATTCACCCATTTACCTCACTCCCTACGGACTCTACACATTCACTCACTTACCTCAATCCCTATGGACTGTACACGTACATTCACCCACTTACCTCACTCCCTATGGAATCTGCACGTACATTCACCCACTTACCTCACTCCCTATGGACTGTACACGTACATTCACCCACTTACCTCACTCCCTATGGAATCTGCACGTACATTCACCCACTTACCTCACTCCCTATGGAATCTGCACGTACATTCACCCACTTACCTCACTCCCTATGGACTCTGCACGTACATTCACAAACTTACCTCACTCCCTATGGACTCTGCACGTACATTCACACACTTACCTCACTCCCTATGGACTCTGCACTTACATTCACACACTTACCTCACTCCCTATGGACTCTACACGTACATTCATCCACTTACCTCAATCCCTATGGACCCTACATGTACACTCACCCACTTACCTCAATCCTCATGGACCCTACACGTATACTCACCCACTTACCTCAATCCCCATGGACCCTACACATACACTCACCCACTTACCTCACTCCCTATGGACTCTACAAGTACACTCACCCACTTACCTCAATCCCTATGGACTCTACACGTACATTCACCCACTTACCTCACTCCCTACGGACCTAAATGTTAATTTCAATGTAATATTTTTATTTTAAATTGTAATTTTTTTTAATTTTTTTTATTTTTATTGTAATTTTTTATTTTTAGTAAATTAAGTTTTTATTATTTATATAAATTTTTAGTTAGGTGTTAAGATATTACATATTTTTAAAGGTACCCCCATGGTAGAGGATTAGGGTACTATGGAAGTCCATAGGGACCCCTATGGTAGATGACTAATTTTAGATACCATGGGGATCCCTATTGGGGATGGTCAGTGGGGCATTCCAAGTGCCCTCTGAACACTTAGTACAATTTCTTTACTAATATAACCTCAGAAAACGTAGTGCCCATTTTATTAACAGCATCTACTATTTTATTCCTATTACTATTTAATCTCCACACAATCAGCATCTGGGTAAGGTCATCCTTTTTCAATGATAATGGATGAAAAGATTAAGCATATAAAAGAGTATTTGTATCGGCATGCTTAATACTCCACTGTGATGTCATTATTCAACTTTATGTAGATATCGTTATCACTTAATTGATTCAAAATCTCTTTCATATAATCCTCATAACTCATAAGCAGTTGGGAACATTTCTTATTTGCTGGTGTAATGACCCCAATCTGCCATTTTCTTTTCATTAGCACAATTCCTGATAGAAGACTTTGCACACACAGGAAGTTTGTGTCTGCACAGTGGGAAAGTGTCAGTAACTACAGTCAGTGCTCTCCGCAGAGCTAATGGGCAGATTGTTAGTTTACAGAAACACCCACCCAGTAACAGGCATAAAAAATGACAGCCTGCAGCAGGCAATAATTGCATGTAGATGTTGCAATATGTAAAGTTTGTGTTTATACAGTATTTGTTTTTTCTTTTAAATAACACCTTGCAGACTATCAGATTTAGTTAAGCAAAAGACCATAATTGATGATAATTGGTATGTACCGGATCACACTGCACTCTATATACTGTACATTCAGACATATTTTGCTTTGTTTTTGTATGATTTGACCTTTTTTTTAACTGCAAATTGGTCTCTTTAATTGATTATAATTACTATAATAGGTATATACTAACTAGTTATTTCCATATAGAAGAATGTTAAAGCTGTCAGAATTTACTTTTTTTTTTTTCAACAGATGGATCCAAGATTTGGAATAACATTGGAGAAGACCACATTCGTAACACAGTAGAAAAACTATTTCCATGTTCTGAATGTGGGAAATGTTTCAGTCGGGTCTCAGATCTTAATGTACATAAGAGGACTCATACAGGAGAAAAACCTTTTCCATGTTCTGAATGTGGGAAATATTTCAGTCGGTCCTCAAATCTTAATAGACATAAGATGACTCATACAGGAGAAAAGCCTTTTCCATGTTCCGAATGTGGGAAATGTTTCAGTCATCTCTCAGCTCTTAATATCCATAAGAGGACTCATACAGGAGAAAAGCCTTTTCCATGTTCTGAATGTGGGAAATGTTTCAGTCATCTCTCAGATCTTAATATACATAAGATGACGCATACAGGAGAAAAACCTTTTCCATGTTCCGAATGTGGGAAATGTTTCAGTCATCTCTCAGCTCTTAATATCCATAAGAGGACTCATACAGGAGAAAAGCCTTTTTCATGTTCTGAATGTGGGAAATGTTTCAGTCATCTCTTAACTCTTAATAGCCATAAGAGGACTCATACAGGAGAAAAGCCTTTTTCATGTTCTGAATGTGGGAAATGTTTCAGTCGGGTCTCACACCTTAATACACATAAGAGGACTCATACAGGAGAAAAGCCTTTTCCATGTTCTGAATGTGGGAAATGTTTCAGTGATCTCTCAGCTCTTAATAGCCATAAGAGGACTCATACAGGAGAAAAGCCATTTCCATGTTCTGAATGTGGGAAATGTTTCAGTCGGGTCTCACACCTTAATACACATAAGATTACTCATACAGGAGAAAAGCCTTTTCCATGTTCTGAATGTGGGAAATGTTTCAGTCAGGTCTCAGATCTTAATAAACATAAGAGGACTCATACAGGAGAAAAGCCTTTTCCATGTTCTGAATGTGGGAAATGTTTCATTCAGGCCTCATATCTCAAGCGACACATGAGAACTCACACAGGATAAACACCATTTGCATGATCTGAAACTCACACAAGAACATGTTTCAGTAAGACTTGAAATGACACAAGAAACTCACACAGGATAAAGACCAGTTGTATGTATGGAATGTGGGTAAGGGTTTAATATGAGTCCGCCATTACACATCAACATGACACATCATGCAATTCTACTTAAATCATATAAATGTAAGTAATTAAAAACGTTAGTAAGCTCATAAAGATCTATGGATATCTGAGTTGTAAATCACATTAATAGAGCAGTAAGTTGTACTAATGTATCAGCTTGTATTATTACAATACATGATATGAGGCTGGGCTGTGCATTGATGCTTTTTGCTTGGTTACCAATAACCTTTTGATTTAAGGGATCCAGAACGTATAGACTTTGCTCTACTCCAACATGCTGAGCACTCATAATACATTTGTGGACCTGTAAACTAAGCTATATATATTTTTTATATAATCTTTATATTTTTTTTTAACCTTAATAGCCCCTTTCATTAATTTTCTATGTACATTTGTTGCATCAAACAAAGCAATGAATTTAAAGGGCTTGAAAATAAAAAAAACTACGCTTTTAGGTACGGAAAAACTCATAAATGTCAATAAAGTTTTTTAATTGATTAAGAATTGACTGGGATATTTCTTGATTTAATCATATATCACCCTCATCCACTGTTCCCTCTAAGCTGTGCACCCCACACATACCCTGAGATAAGCGCACACAACTAAACATGGAGTGCACACAGATCCCTAGGGAGATATGTAATCTTAGTTTTCCCCATTAACCTTTTCCACCCATTAAGAAATAGATCTCCATTGACCCTATATCCATTTCGTTTTGCAATGTATGATTCCTTTCTTAGTTATGTGCTTATAACGTTTTCCCAATTAATTGTTTCCACCCAGGGAGAAATAGATCTCCATTGACCCTTTTCCTTTTGCCGGTGCTCCCTTTGAGATAGTGCTGGTGGGGACGGAGAAACTCAAGAGGGCAAATCTGGTGCTGATGTCAGATGTCGACGTCCGACATTAGCTTGCTCTCTCAAAGCATCAGAGTCATTCACCCTTCCATGCTGTGTAAACAACATTTCAATGTGTGCACATAACAAATCAAAGAATCACACAGGACAAAAGGAAAAGGAGGATGAGCCCGTAAACTAATTTGCTGTTCAATTTGCGTCTTTTTGCGAGCTGCCAACGATCTACGGGTTACAGGCTGAAAATCCCTGCGGTTGTAAAAATAGTAACTTACAAACCATCTATGTCTTTGATCTTTCAATTTCGCAACAGTTGCAATCGCAAAATCGCTATTCAATTGCTACAGTTCCTCAAGCCTGCAAATATTTTCACACCCGTAAATGTCAAATGTAGAAGGAGACACAGGGGAGGGAAGGGGGAGGAGACACAGGGGAGGGGGGAAGAGACACAGGGGAGGGAGAGGGGGAACAGACACATTGGAGGGAGAGCTGGGGAAGAGACACAGGAGGGAAAGAGACACAGGGGAGGGAGAGGAGGGGGGAAAGAGACACAAGTTAGTGAGAGAAGGGGGGAAGAGACACAGGGGAGGGGGGAAGAGACACAGGGGAGGGAGAGGGGGAACAGACACATGGGAGGAGAGCTGAGGAAGAGACAGGAGGAAAAGAGACATAGGGAGAGGAGGGGGGAAGAGACACAGGGGATAGATAGAGTGACAGACAGTCATAGGGATAGATACAAGTGGATTTTTACAAGTAAAGGCTGATAAATTGCAGAGTGCACTAATTGTGCCCAGGTGAGAGGGGTGTGGCTTGCCTGTTAAACTAGTAAAAGGTTTGTGAGCTGTTTTGGGGCCTGTTTACAAGTGGTGTTACCTTACAGGTAAAGGCTGGAAAATTGCAAAGTGCACTAAATGTGTCTAGGTAAGAAGGCAGAAGTTAATATAAACAGGAGAAGGGGCGAACTTGTGAGCTTGTGAACATTTTTAGTATCAAGTGCAATTCTAGTAAAAGTGTAGGAGTTTAAGAAAAAGGAGGGACTTCAAAGAAAAGGGAGGGCAGATTTATAGTGCAAAGGAGGACAACTTTATACAAATATATTATTTTATATTCTTTATTTTTCCCACTGAAATGTTGTAGACAATAATAATAATTATGAATCAGTCCAGTGGCATCCTTATTCAGTGTACATCCTGTCATTTGTATGCAATACTGGAACAGATGATCCAGGGTCCATACTGCTGTGAGAGGTGTGAGCATGTGGCCTCTCTGGAAGCTCAAATTGGAGATCTGGAGAGGAGAATTGCAGCACTTAGTGATATTGCTCCACTGGAAAGGGGGTTGGTGCTCACTGAGCACAGTTTAGCTGGGCCTAGCATGGAGGGTGGAGCTGGGGCTAGTAAGGATGTCCAGGGAGTTAGCTGGGTTACAGTTAGAAGGGGAATCAGGGGGAACAGGAGGAAGCAGGCCAGTTCTGAGTTGGCAAACACCAATAGATTTCCCAGATTGAGTGAAACTGTTGGGGATGTCCATTCAGGTATGGCAATGCTAGATAGAGCTGTTCCCTCTAACAGCCGGGAGAACCGTTCTACTGGAGGAGAGGGAGGGTAGAATAGGCAGAGCACCAGACAAGTTTTGGTGACAGGGGACACTATTATTAGGAAGGTAGACAGGGTGATTTATCACCCAGATCCCAGCAATCAAACAGTTTGCTGTCTCGCGGGTGCTCGGGTTTGTCATGTTGTGGATCGGGTAGACAAATTATTGGGAGGGGCTTATGAAATGAACCGGCGGTCTTGGTACATATTGGTACCAATGACAAAGTTAGTGGAAGATTGAGTGTCCTAAAGAATGATTTCAGAGAACTAGGTAATAAGCGGAAGGCAAGGACCTCCAGAGTAGTATTTTCTAAGATACTACCAGTGCCACGTGCTAGCCCAGGGAGGCAGAAGGTGCTTAGGGAGATTAATGCATGGCTAAATATGTGGTGCACTAAGGAGGGGTTTGGGTTCTTAGAGCACTGGGCTGACTTCTCACTTCGGTACAATCTCTATAGCAGGGATGGATTGCACCTTAATGATGAGGGAGCTTTAGTGCTAGGGGATAGGATGGTAGAAAGGCTGGGGGAGTTTTTAAACTAGTAGGTGGGGGGGTAGGGACTAGATATAAGTAATGGGGTAGAAAGTGTAAATGGTATAAGGGATGAATTAACAACTCATAGGGGAGGAGATGGGTGAGGGGTAGTATAGTCAATAGGAAGGTAGTACTAAGTAACTCAAGTACAATGACAGGAACTTCAGAACTAAAGACTGATAACATAAGGTGTATGCTTGCTAATGCCAGAAGCTTTCCAGGAAAAATGGGAGAGTTAGAATTATTAGCCAATAATGAAAAATGGGATTTAATTGGCATTACAGAAACGTGGTGGGAGGAATCTCATGACTGGACTGTTAATCTGGACCTGTTATAACCTATTTAGGAAAGACAGAAGCAATGGTAAAAGAGGGGTTTGTCTGTATGTTAAGCCTGAATTTAAGCCTATAATCAGAGAAGATATTTATGGTGGACCTAGCGATAAAGTTGAATGTTTGTGGGTAGAGTTAAATAGTGGAGCAGCAAATTCCAAAACAATATTAGTAGGCGTATGCTATAAACCCCCAAATATAGCTGAAAGTGAGGAAATACAGTTATTGTTACAGATTGGAAATGCAGCTGAGCACGGGCAAGTTCTAATAATGGGAGATTTTAATTACCCTGAAATAAACTGGATAAATGAGACCAGCAGTTCAACTAAGGGGAGCAGGTTCTTGAGTACACTCAGGGATCATCAGCTGGCCCAGGTTATAAAAGAGCCTACTAGAAATGACGCCATCTTGGATTTAGTTATCACAAATAATATTGATATAATATCAAATGTTGGAATAGGGCAACCTTTGGGAAACAGTGATCACAATACTGTCTCATTTGAGATTGAATTAAAAAAAGCAAAATTTTAAGGGGCCAACAAAAACTCTTAATTTTAAAATGGCAGATTTTAATGGTCTAAGGGCAGCAATACAAAGTATAGACTGGGACAGAGAACTGATAGGTAAAAACACAGAACATAAATGGACAACATTTAAATCCTTACTAAATATACATACACATCGGCATATACCATGTGGGAATAAAAGTAAAAGGAGTAAATTGCATCCAATGTGGCTTAACAATGATTTAAAGATCAAGATAAGGAGTAAAAAAAAGCATTTAAATTATACAAACAAGAGGAGACAGAGACTGCTTTACGAGAATACAAGGAAATAAACAAGGCTTGCAAAAGGGCTATTAGACTGGCTAAAATAGAAAATGAAAAATTAATTGCAAAAGAGAGTAAGACTAACCCGAAAATCTTTTTTAAGTATATTAGGGGGAAGAAGGTGAGGAAGGAAGCTATCGGAACATTAGAAAGTGAAACAGGCTGTCTGAAAATTAGTGACCAGGAAAAGGCAGGTGAGCTAAATAGGTTCTTTTCTTCGGTATACACAAGGGAGGTACCAGTGGTTGGGACACGGCAACATAATGGGGCTACACTACCTTTGCCAAATAATTGGTTAACACAGGAAGTAATCCAAAAGAGGTTGGAAAAAATAAATCTTAATGAAGCCCCGGGTCCTGATGGAATAAATCCACGGGTACTGAGGGAACTGGGCTCTGTAATAGCCAAACCATTATATTTAATTTTTCAAGATTCACTCAACACAGGGTCTCTACCAGATGACTGGAGAAAAGCAGATGTGATACCTATATTTAAAAAGGGAGCAAGAGCAAATACGGGGAATTATAGACCAGTGAGCCTCACTTCTGTAGTGGGGAAGCTTTTAGAAGGGTTAATACAGGATAATATACAAGAATACATCTATATGAACAGGATTATAAGTAGGAGTCAACATGGATTTATGAGGGATAGGTCATTGTAACGGAGTTGGAACACGAAGTCCAATATCTCCGCTGGTATATGGTAAAATATCCAAGAAGCACGGCGCAGTCTCAGAAGCCCCATCCACCCATATTTGACTCAATTGGGAGTCAAAGAATACTGTCTTTATTTTGTTATGCGGAATTATATATACATATCTTTCCACAGGCAATACACATCCCCCATATTTGGCCACACAATACACATAGAGAGACAATAGGTGTGGTCACACACCCCGGAGGCTACCTGGCTACTTTGATACAATAACAGATATTGATCAGATTATCCTTCTCTTTGTGCTATCTCTTCCAAATGTAAACACTTTACACAATAGGCTTTTCCTGCTACTAGGAGCCCCTATAATAGGATTATCTATTAGGCTAGCAGACCAACATATCTACAGTATAGCAATGTGATCATATGTTAACCATATGAATTAAATAACCATAAAACAGGGTAAAACAGTGATGGGTTCCGTTACACACCTCCCCCGTGACCATAAGCCAGCATACACGGACTGATCCCAACGGATCGGCCTGGGGATGTCCGGACAAAACTATTTGTTGGTCACTTCTATAATTTGACAACCCATCAGCATTACTGCAATTCACATTTACTCACATTTCAACAACAAAACAAACGCACACTTCATACAGCATTCACAGCAATAGACATTTCAATGAGAGGGAAAATACATTTTACAAACTGGTTTCAGACAATTAAATGAAGCAGGTACCACATTACTTTATTACAGATGTGTCCACATAAGGGCTGCCATCACGGGTACATACGTGAGTAATAAGTGTATTTTTTCCCTTGAACTGCAGTGGTCCTTTAATATATCGTGTAGAGCTATGGCTTCCAGAGGTACC
Source organism: Discoglossus pictus (assembly GCA_027410445.1). Taxonomy (NCBI): domain Eukaryota; kingdom Metazoa; phylum Chordata; class Amphibia; order Anura; family Alytidae; genus Discoglossus; species Discoglossus pictus. The sequence goes on from JAPZIH010000711.1 coordinate 7,112,798, forward strand.
ATGTTTATGGGTCATGGGGTTCCATAACTATTTTGATAAAAAATGGATCCATATCTGAATTAGCTTTGGATTAAATGATATAAAAGTGCACCATCTACAACTACCTACAGTTTATTTTGTCTTTTTCTTGCAGAATCCTATTAACACACTAATTATATACAAAATGACTAAGGATAAAAAGAATAAGGAGAAGGTCGCTGAGAGATTCTTACACCAGGCCTTAGAGATGATCTACCTGCTGACTGGAGAGGTGAGAGCTGCTGGACAACGTCACAATGACACCACTTTTATCACATTTACTTTTATTATCACCTCAATCTTTGTGCTGATGTTAAACAATGTCCAGTAATAGAGGAAAAGGAAAACAAATGGTTCAATATCATGTTATAAATAGATAAGAATTGGTAGAAGTAGAGAACGATCACAGGCCAACAAACAGGTCCATGTGACTGAATTTGGTGGAGGAGGAGACATGTTTGTATGGAGGGAGAAAGTGATACATTATAATGTGTTCTTGGCCATTTCTCTGTACAAGTTATACTATCTATATGGTACAATATAATAATCTGCCTGAAGATACGTAAGCTCTGTGTGTGTGTGTGAGGCTTTTACAGTCTGGATTAGAGGAGGTCACTGAAAAGGATATATTGATGTGGGAAGGTGAGGGATATAGTGCAAGTAAGAATATGTCACACATTAACTACCTGCACTGATGTCTGACATGTCCCTCTATCATCCTGTAGGAATACACCATTGTGAAGAAGAATTCCCCCAACATTCACCAGCTGACTGGAGAGGTGAGCACTGCTGGACAATGTGACATTATACCAGGACACCGTGACTCCCATTACTGACCAAGCTTTATCTGGACCTGTGACTGGAGAGGTGAGTACTGCTGGACAATGTGACATTATACCAGGACATAGTGACTCCTATTACTGACCAAGCTCTATCTGGACCTGTGACTGGAGAGGTGGGCACTACTGGACAATGTGACATTATACCAGGACACAGTGACCCCCATTACTGACCAAGCTCTATCTGGACCTGTGACTGGAGAGGTGAGCACTGCTGGACAATGTGACATTATACCAGGACACAGTGACTTCCATTACTGACCAAGCTCTATCTGGACCTGGGTGTGTTTTCCTATCTTCTTTCTGCATGTTCTCAGTAACATGATCTTCCTCTCCGGTCTCTCTAGCAGTAACAGACTCTACCAGAACCAGTCTCTGTGTCCACTCTGAATGTCCTTGTGTGTTTCAGGTCCCTATAAAGTGTGATGATGTTGCCGTCTATTTCTCTATGGAGGAGTGGGAGTATATAGAAGGACACAAGGAGCTTTACAAGGACGTGATGATGGAGAATCACCAGACACTCAGGGCTTCAGGAATGCCAACAAACAAGAGCTCAGGTAACATTTTGATATTAGAAGTCAGTATAAATTATCCCATGATGTTTCTATGAGAAGGTGAACACCCTATCCAGGAATGTCCAGTAGTATCTATATCCAAGAGTACACCATGACATTTGCAGCAGAAGTTAAACAACTGACCAGGTTTTGAAAAGTGTGTATATCTTGTTGCTTGTTATGTTAAATAAGACTTATATTTATTGAATGTAATAATACCACATAAACCCTCTTTATCTTCTGTTTGTGTTAATAGGGCTCCCTGATGATAATCTAGATATGAGGTCAGTTAGAGAGGAACAGGAGGATGAGAGAGATGGAAATGATTATCAGCAACAGGAAATCCAATCTGAGCCTGGCACAGGTGGGTGATATGGGTAATATGAATGTATAATACAGATCTACTTGCATCAGTCATATAACTATTATATTTATCTGAATTAAGCACATGGTTATATTGATGTATCATTGTAATCTGGTTTAAAAGGCCACTAGAGGTTAGTAAAATGTCACATGCTTCTGAAGAATCAGCATAAACAGTTGTCTCACCCAAGAGTTTCAAAGATTTACTGTAAAAATGAATGATTAACTCTGCAAGTGTATAGAGGCTGCCATGAGAGTAATTATTTGTGTTTCATGAGAGGTTGGGCACAGAGCTTGGAAAGCAGGATTTGCAGATTGATGTGGGATTGGGAGCTACTGAGAACCGAGGGTCCACTGCATATACAGTATATATATACGTATATATATATATATATATTTATATATATATTGTGGCAAAATGCCCTTCTTTTCTCTACACTTCTTATGGAGGAACACACTTTTTCAAAACCTGTAATACTTCAAAAACAAAGTCATATAATAAACAGGGCTTTCATCCAACTAAGCCTGGATGTAGCAAAACAGTATAATTAGTACATACCTTTCCTTTAAGTCACTGGCCTGTATATTCCATATGTTCACATGTTGATTTCGTCAGCGGATGACCTCCAGGTTCCACGCTGCAGATTTACTGTCTTTTCAACACTTTACAAACGCTACACTTTGCAAATACTTTATCAGCTCGTTTAGAGTCTGTAACGGCTACCCCGGTAGTGAGAGGGTACCAGCCGTTGGAGACGTCCTTTTCTGAAGCAAGGTGCTGTGCAGTAATGAAATGTTTATTCCCATCCACGATATCCCATTGTATAATCCAGGAGTGCTGTAAAATGTGGCAGAGTAACGGTACCATAAATCCCCCCCAAAGAACGAGATGGGACTACGTTTGGAAGGGTCAAGTAGAACTATCTTTTATTAAAAACAAAAAAACATTTTTAAACACTTCACATACACAGTAGGGGCAGTGACTACCTTTGGTCAACCCCTAATTACCTCTGGCCAATCAGACAGGGTTAATGCGTGGGAGCCAGGAGTCCCCTCCCCCAGGAGCCGCCCACTAGGCGTGGCTAACTGCTCATTCTCCCTCTGACGGTGGAGAGAGTAACATCACTAGTCTTACTTATTCCCCTGCTGGGAGTATGGGGAAACCCCAGGTCATCTCATTATTCAAGAGTCCTTACCCCCATTGTTCATGGTGCCATCTTGTCTGCTAAAACCCTTTTATTCTGCTATCTCTTGTGTGGTTTAGCAAATCCTATTAAGTGGCAGATGGCAACTCCTGACCAAGTGTATGAGACCAAAGATATGTGACTGCATACCACACAATACAATATATTTACAGATATAATAACAAATTTCTAACCCAGAACATATCTGCAGATAGCTTAGGTCTGAGCACACATTATTACTGAATGGCGCTCAGACCAAATACATACAGTATAGCAATGTGATCATATTTTAACCAAGAATTAAATAACCATAAAACAGCGTAAAACATTGATGGGTTCCGTTACAGAGTCTACCCTGCCGTCTTCATGACTTTAGTTTATTCTTAAGATGCTTTACTTGGCTCAGCGGCTGGCTATCAGCTCCCACAAGTTGCCACTCTATCAGGGCTCTGCACTGTAACTTTCCCAATCGGGGCTCTGACTGCAGCTCTTTTCCCCACGGCTCTGGGCTACAACTCACTTTTCACAGAGTGCCCCAGCCTGTTCACTGCTGCAGCCGTATTGTGATGTAATCAAGCCTTTAACACCTGCAGGACTGGGTTGGGCAAATGCCCCCATCCAGCCTCAGGCTCACATATCTGCCCTTCAGGAATCTCCCATATCTCTTTATGACTTGGTCACATATCCTCCCCCTCACCTCAATACTAGAGGGTTGAGTGACTTCAGCCGAGAGGCCGTAAATGCTGTACATTACATCCAGGTTATGTTGACTTTCATCTCTGTGCATTCTTCCTTTCACTTTTGCACTTGTTAGTCGTTCTGGTAGCTTCTGAAGTGCCTGCTCATCCACCATTTTTACTACTATCATCGTTTCTCTCAGGAAATAGCTTTGGTTTCCAACATCCTCGTGGTTGAGATATGACTGGTGTAGATATTGCTGTTTACTTTTCTGTAACCTCTGCACTCTAACAGCTCAACTCTCCAGTCTTCTCTTTTATCATGCACATCCTTCTTCCTCTGTGCTACCTTCAGTAAGGCATTCTGCAGTGTCTGGCTGGCTGCTTGTAGAATCTGCTTTTCTGTATCACAAACATTCAGATGCTTGTTGTCCGTGTGCTCAGACAGAGCTTTACTCTTACAGCTCTCCTTATTGACCATCTGTAATATTTCCCATAACTTTACTGAATGTCGATTCTCAATTGTGGAGTTAAGCTTCGGCCGCTCCTGCTTTATACAAGTGATTGTGGCTTCTTTCTCCCTTACCCACACTTGCCAAGCATTCCATTGTTCTTTCAATACCACCAGATAGTAGTGGCTCTCTGACTCAGACAGCAAGTGATTCTCTACTGCCAATCCTTGCAATTCTTGTGCAAATTCTGTGAAGCTTTGAGCCTGTTGTACTCCATTCCTCAGCTCATTCTGCAGGTTTACCCCTCTTCCAAAGGCCAGTTTATCCAGACTTTCCTGGCTCTGGCTGCAACTCTTCTCCCCTCTGCTCTGGGCTACAACTCACTTTTCACAAACTACCAGCCTGTTTACTGCTGCAGCCACATTGTTATGTAATCGAGCCTGCAGGGCTGAATTGGGCAAATGCCTCCATTCAGCCTCAGGCACACACATCTGCCCTCCAGGACTCTCCCATATCTCTTTGTCACAATATATATATATATATATATATATATATACACACATGCATATACTAGATAGAGGGATTGTATTGCATTATAGATTGATACCTAATGTTTTATGTGAAGTGGCAAGCTTTTGAGAGGTTTGACCTCCCTTTTATCAAGTCTGAAGCAAAACTGCTAATGAATCCTAATATCATGTAATTCTCTATTGGAATAAACAGGTAACCCTGATGAAGATTTAGAGACTTTATCCATTGGTGAGGATGCAGTGGGTGAGAGAGAGGAGCCGGATATTCATCAGGAGGAAATCTTTGCAGGACCTGTGACAGGTGAGTGATAAATATAACCATATCAGATTGAAATAGATCACCCAGAGTACACTGCAAGACCTTCTCCTCCAGTCCAATCCCAGGATCTCTAAATATGCCACATTAGTACAGGATTCATGGAGTGTAAATGTGACCAATAACTCAAGAACTGACAGTATTCCCCGGACCTTCCGCTTTATGTATTTGCTTTTGAGCTTCTTATGCTCTCACAAATGTCTTCTCCATTATAGACATAAATACAATGAATGGGTGGTGAGGGTAAAGGATCCCTTTAGTGGTCTTATACAAACATTTCTAAATAATTATTTGTTAAGGTTTGATGAGAAGAAAATGTAATTAATATTTTGCTCTGCATTTAACAATGAAATACTATATATTATTGAATTATGTCCACAGGTGAGGCCAATACTGATATTGTGTAAAACATTGAACAAATACAAGAGCCAAGTGTGGGGAGTCAACAGGAAGCTCAGGAGCTGGAAATGCAGGGAAATACCATCATGTGTGTGTGTACATGTATGACATGTCTGAGGGATGCATGATACAGGGCAGAATTTATATGACTAACCCTACACACTACATTAAATGGCTATTAGTGAATAGTTAATATTTTCAATTACTGTTCATTCGCCATATCGGAAAATAAACTTTTAGAAAAACTTTCATTAAGTTTGTTTGAGACTAAGGATCGGTAAAATCCCCCATAACCTTGTGGTGGGCATAATGATTTCCAGATCGATAGAAAAGTTTAGGAAAAGAGGTACCCTGTTAAGACAACTATAGATAGACTTGGGAAAAGCACAAAGATCAAATAAAATAGTACCTAATAAAACTACTGGATCCCAAATAAATGAGATAAATAAAAAAATAAGCAAAATTTTACAACTGCAGGCGGACTCCATGATTTAGAAAAAAAAACAAACCTATTTTATACTGGGGGCAGAACCGGTAAATACCTGGCAAACAAAGCTAAGAAACAACACCTACAAAATAAAATAGTAAAACTAAAAGATGAAAATAACCAGACACAAACTCATCCAGATAAAATCAGTGAGATATTTGAGTTACATTATAAAAAAGTATATAAGCTAAACCAAGATCTAAAATTTGTTAAGCCTAAGGAGTCAACTATAAATGAATTTTTGGACGAACTTTTGTTACCCAAAATAACTGAGGAAGACAATATCATCCTTAATGGCAATATTACTGAGGAAGAGATTACCGAAGTCATAAAAGGGGGAAAATTAATAAGGCACCAGGTCCAAATGGAGACCCGCTGTTTTATCGGACATTTCAGATGAAATAACAAATCATATGGTGGCTATGTTTAACGAGATGAAAAATGTTGGGGTAATTCAGTCCGAACTCCTACAAGCAAAAATTATAACAATTTTAAAACAGTGAAAAAACCCTAAAGAATGTAAGAACTATCGTCCAATATCTCTGATTAACCAAGATGTAAAATTGTATACCAAAATATTTGCTAATAGATTAAAGGAGATAATTCCAGAGATCATCCATTTAGATCAAACAGGCTTTTTGAAAGGAGGGTAAGAGATGGATAATATAAGATGCCTACAAGACCTAATACACTATGCCAAAAAAAAGGAGATTCCCACACTGATCCAGGGTCAGTTGGGAATTTCTAGAAGCAGTGCTAACAAGATTTGAGTTTATGAATAAAATAATTAAGACTATCTATACCAAAGCTACTACAAGAATAGTGAGTCCTGAAGGAAATTCAAACAACTTCAAAATAAGCAATGGAACACAACAGGGTTGCCCCCTGTCACCCTTGCTCTTTACCCTGTTTATTGAGCCATTGGCTAATTAGAGAATCCCCCTGGGGTATCGGAGGAATTACAATAGGATGCGAAGAATATAAGATCATGTTCTTTGCAGATGACATTGTATTAACACTAACTAACCCAAGAAACTCATGCTCAAAACTTGAAGAAATACTAATGGAATTCAGTAAAATCTCATATTTAAAAAAATATTGTACTAAAACGGATACCCTAACAATAGGACTCAATAGGCGTTTGAAAAAAGAACTAGCAGAATTATACAACTTTAATTGGAATTCTAGTAAAATTACTCTTAGTAATTAATATTACTTCTCAAATAAAAAAATCTTCAATCTGAAAATAACTATGGCCCAAATCAGAGAGATTCTACAGGAGTGTAAAAATCTAAATTTGACATAGTCAGCAAGAATAGCCCTTATCAAAATGTCAATAATCCCTAAAATCACATATATACTCAGGAGTCTACCAGGTTAATTATTAAAAGGAGAAATATTAAATTACTCCAACAAATATTAGATAATTACTTGGAATAGAAATGGAATTAAAAATTGGAATAGCAAAAAATATTACTTCAAGGAAATTTGTCAAGAGGGGACTAGGTTCTCCCTCTATTAAAGGAGATATATGAGGATATAGCAAGTAATTAGCTTAATCCAATTTGAGTATGTTCCATTTACAACAACCCTTTGCTTCCTGTCTTTTAGCCAGCTATATAGTCTCCCATGTGGCACTGTAGCAAAAGCTTTTGCAAAATCTTAAAAGACTACATCCACTGAGTTGCCTTGATCCAAGTTCCTACTAAACTTCTCATAGAAACTAATTAGATTTGTTTGGCATGACCTATCCCTCATAAATATATGTTGGCTTCTACTAATAATCCTGTTTGAATATACATTTTCTTTTATATATCCCTTATTAGCCCTTCTAAAAGCTTTCCCTTTACCAAAGTGAGACTCACTGGTATATAATTCCCCGGATTTTCTCTTGCTCCCTTCTTTAAATATAGGTATCACCTCTGCTTTTCTCCAGTCATCTGGTAGCGACCCAGTGCTGAGTGAGTCTTGAAAAATTACATATAATGGTTTGGCTATTATAGAACCAAGTTCCCTCAGTGCCCTTGGATGTATTCCATCAGGACCCGGGGCTTTACTAACATTTATTTTTTCCAACCTCTTTTGGATTTCTTCCTGCGTTAGCCAATTATTTGGTGAAAGTAGTGTAGCCCCATTATGTTCCACTGGTACCTCCCTTGTGTATACCGAAGAAAAAGAACCTATTTAGCTCATCTGCATTTTCCTGGTCACTAATTATCAGACTGTGTCACATTGTAATGTTCCCATAGCTTCCTTCCTGGCCTTCTTCCCATTTATATACTTAACAATAATTTAGGGTTAGTCTTATTCTCTTTTACATATAACTTATCATTTTCTATTTTAGCTAGTCTAATAGCCCTGCCTTGTTGATTTCCTTGTACGCCCGTAAAGCAGTCTCTGTCCCCTTTTGTTTGTATAAGATAAATGACTGTTTTTTACTCTGTTTTTTTATCTTTAAATCATTGCTAAGCTACATTAAGATGGGATTTACTCCTTTTAAATTTTATTCCCACATGGTATATGCTGATGTGTATGTATATTTAGTAAGGATTGGAACAGTATTTTTACCTGTCAGTTCTTTGTCACAGTCTATATGTTGTATTGCTGCCCTTAGACCGTTAAAATCTGCCCTTTTAAAATTAAGAGTTTTCTTTGGCCCCTTAAAATTGTGTTTTTTTAATTCGATCTCGAATGAGACTGTGTTGTGATCACTGTTTCCCAAAGGTTGCCCTATTTCAACATTTGATACTATATCAATATTATTTGTGATAACTAAATCCTAGATAACCCCATTTCTAGTAGGCTTTTGTATAACCTGGGCCAGATAATGATCCCTGAGTGTACTCAAGAACCTGCTCCCCTTAGTTGAACAGCTGGTCTCATTTATCCAGTTTATTTCAGGGTAATTAAAGTCTCCCATTATTAGAACTTGCCGATGCTTAGCTGCATTTCCAATCTGTAACAATAATTGTATTTCCTCAGCTACATTTGGGGGTTTATAGTATACTCCAACTAATATTCTTTTGCAATTTGCTGCTCCGCTATTTAACTCTACCCACAAACACTCAATATTATTACTAGTTCTCTGACTATAGGCTTAAATTCAGGCTTAACATACAAACAAATCCCTCCTCCCCTTTTACCATTGCCCCTATCTTTCCTAAGTAGGTTATAACCATCCAGATTAACTGTGTGTCTCGGAAGTCACAAGATTGACATGTTATAGGTAGGTGGCTCTATAACAGGGTCCTCAGAAGTCTGAATACTATGGATGGTTTCTGCAAGAACAACATATGATTTGTGTAATTATAGAGAAAAATATGTGGGACATGTCATTTGTAAACATTTATTATTCTGACAAAAAGTCTCTTTTTTCCTGATGCGGCTTTTTGGAGGAAACATTTTACCAATCTCAGAATGCAGTTTAGCAATCTGTCCCTGAAAGACCTGCTTACTTACTGGAAGCCCTGGCATCTCCAGAAAGTCCTTGTTATATTAGAAGAACACATGCATCTTACATGTATATTGGTAGGCCACACACATCTTACATGTAAATTGGTAGGACACATACATCTTACATGCATATTAGTAGGACACATACATCTTACATGTATATTGGTAGGACACATGCATCTTACATGTATATTGGTAGGACACATGCATCTTACATGTATATTGGTAGGACACACACATCTTACATCTATATTCGTAGGACACATACATCTTACATGTTTATCAGTAGGACACATACATCTTACATGTATATTGGTAGGACACATACATCTTACATCTATATCTGTAGGACACATGTATCTTATATGTTTATTAGTAGGACACATACATCTTACATGTATTTTGGTAGGACACATGCATTTTACATTTTATTTCCAGCTATTGAATTTCAGTGGTATCTTTTTATTTTGAACTAGCTGTAACGGATCTCCTGGCACCCCGACCGGGTACCTCCGTTGATAGACGCGTCCTAGTTTGCGCCAAGGCCTACAAGCACCGCACCGGACACCTCAACCACCACAGACTCCACAACCGCTGTAGTTTAGCTGGAGCCGCGCCGTCTTCCTTCCACCCTGTATGAATCTCCAGCATCCAGGACCGGGTGGGGAAGACCTCTCCTCCAGGGAGGACACATCAGGAACAAGCGTTCAGTAGTTACAGCTCATGGGAGTATGCAAAAGCATAGCAATCCCCAGTATCATATCGCGATCCCCTCCAATAACGAGACGAGGCTACGTTTTGAAGGGTCAAATAGAACTATTTTTTAATAACAGGGAATCTCCTTTTATGCAATGGTGCCCTCTGAAGGGCTACACCCACATAATTATCAGAACAGCCAATTATCTACATGGTTCAACCCCCACGTCTCCTCCCCTCAGATAATAGGTAACACAATTAAAACAGACACAATTTTAACCACATTCTGGATGTACCCCAAATACAGGGGGTACACCTTTAAGTCCCACACCATTCAATAGCTCTCACCCAGGGGAACAACATATAAAAAAAAAAATGGCATGAATCAGACCAGGGGTTCAAAAGTTATCTTTTACACATAACACACAGACATTGCACATATCCCCCATACAATACACATATAGGACAATAGGTGAGTCACACCTCCCTGGCAACTTGGATACAATCAGACATTAATTAGATCAGCCTTCTTTGTTCTTATCAGAGAAAAACACTTTGGAAAATGCAAGGATCCTTTACAACTTTCTTATCTCTTGAATCTCTGTAATAGGATTATCTATTAGCCTAGGTCTGCAAAAGTCTGGCTAATATTCTGCAGAGCATAAACCAGCATACATATAGTAGGATCATATTTTAACCATAATAATCATAAAACAGGGTAAAACAGTGATGGGTTCCGTTACACACCTCCCCCGTGACCATAAGCCGGCATACACGGTCTGATCCCAACGGATCGGCTTGGGGATGTCCGGACAAAAGTATTTGTTGGTCAATTCTCTAGTTTGACAACCCATCAGCATTACTGCAATTCACATTTACTCACATTTCACATATCCCCAGAAAGCTGGGATCTGAGCGCACAAAACTACCGAATAGCGCTCAGATCCTTTTCACACAGTTCAATTGCCATGTAGCTAAAGTCTTTCCCATAGTCTTTCATTATATGAATGGGCTCCATGGCATAGCTTTCTGTGGTATCACCGCTCACACAGGGCAAGTACCGAATGACCCCCCTGTATGTAAAGGGCCAGAATGAGTGATATACACTCTGGTATGGCCGAATACTGTGTTTAAAGGGCAATATGTCCCAGGGCCATAGTCGCAGGGCAGGAGGCTGGCAAACAGTCCTCTCCAAGACAAAGTGGCGAAGGGAACTTCGTCACACATCTCCCCTTTGGGGGGAAGTCTAACCAGGCACCTGACCTTCTGCCGGTCCGTGCCTCCGTTAGAGGATCCACCAACCCACAATAAACCAGTGCTAGAGCAGCCCCCCCACAACAACAAAGTGCAAGAGCAGCCCACCCACAACAAACTGTTACTGCAACTGGATATTTCGCTGTGGTGATGGGGCAACACGCTGAGGGGACTTGAGGGGCAGAGGCCAGTGGCACTCTGCCCTGATGCCAGCTCTTCTGCTGGTATAACCTGCAGGACATCCTGCTCTGTACAAGGGACAAAGGGAGGGCAGAGGCCGACTGCACTCTGCCCCGCTGTCAGCTCTTCTGCTGTGGTACTTGGGACATATTCCGGCTCAGTAGCCAGGGAAAGGTGGGGGTCAGTAAGGGTTAACAGTTCCTCTGTTAACCCTGGGGCCACATTAGAAGTTAGCTGGGGAGGGGAATTTGTACTTACCCCCCTCCTCCGGTTGTCCCAGTGACGGTAGTTGGGGATCTGGACAGGCTGTGGGCGCAGAGACCACGGTCCCATCTGCGCCATCTGGGAGATTGGTGTCTCCCCTGGTTAGGGTAAACTGACGCTGGGGAGGAAGGACGACACCTTCTGCCTCCTGTGGTTCACACTGCCGCTGGGGGGGAAGGACGACACCTTCTGCCCCCTGGGGTTCACACTGCCGCTGGGGGGGAAGGACGACACCTTCTGCCCCCTGGGGTTCACACTGCTGCTGGGGGGGAAGGACGACACCTTCTGCCCCCTGTGGTTCACACTGCCGCTGGGGGGAAGGACGACAGCTTCTGCCCCCTGGGTTTCACACTGCCGCTGGGGGGAAGGACGACACCTTCTGCCCCCTGGGGTTCACACTGCCGCTGGGGGGGAAGGACGACACCTTCTGCCCCCTGGGGTTCACACTGCCGCTGGGGGGGAAGGACGACACCTTCTGCCCCCTGGGGTTCACACTGCTGCTGGGGGGGAAGGACGACACCTTCTGCCCCCTGTGGTTCATACTGCCGCTGGGGGGGAAGGACGACACCTTCTGCCCCCTGGGGTTCACACTGCCGCTGGGGGGGAAGGACGACACCTTTTGCCCCCTGGGGTTCACACTGCCGCTGGGGGGGAAGGACGACACCTTCTGCCCCCTGGGTTTCACACTGCCGCTGGGGGGGAAGGACGACACCTTCTGCCCCCTGGGGTTCACACTGCCGCTGGGGGGGAAGGACGACACCTTCTGCCCCCTGGGGTTCACACTGCCGCTGGGGGGGAAGGATGACACCTTATGCCCCCTGGGGTTCACACTGCCGCTGGGGGGGGAAGGATGACACCTTCTGACCCCTGGGTTTCACACTGCCGCTGGGGGGGAAGGATGACACCTTCTGCCCCCTGGGGTTCACACTGCCGCTGGGGGGGAAGGACGACACCTTCTGCCCCCTGTAGGGCCGGTAGAGAGACCTCGGTCCCATCTCTACCTGCCATCTGGAGGTCATCCCAGGACCAGTCAATGAAGTCTGGTTCCGCTTGTCGAGTAGGTTGGGGCTGCACGAAGCTGAGCAGGTGTTGGTAGTCCTGCTCCAGCTCTCACTCTCTTGTTACCAGGTGGGTCATGTCTTTGCTCACCTCGCCTTCGTCATCCCAGACATACATGCCCATCCGGTAGTCGTAGATGTCCCAAAACCTAGACTCCTCCGTGCTGCCAAGATCAATGTCGTCCTCCAAGGCATCCCATAATAAACCCGGGCCATCATAATCATCTCCCTCCGGTAAGTCGTGTTCGGACGTCCAGGGGGTAAGTCGAACGGTATGCCACCAGAGGGCCTGGTATGCGTTGTCTAGCCAGATCTCTCGCCGTACCAGGGTCTCTAGTCTTGTCACCCACTCATCCAGGGGCTGCTCTCCCAATAGATACATCCGCATCGCCACACGCTTCTGTAGCCGCTGCTCATCACTGGGGAGACTCTCACCTCGCCGCCATTGGGCATCTTCCAGGGCATCATACCAGAGTTCCTTTCTGTCTGCATCCCTGTAGTCCGCGGCCTCCTCCTCATCCTCATCATGGAACGCTGTCCGAAAACTAGCCGGTTCCATCCTGCTGTAGCCAGGGGCGCTGTACGGATACTAGCGTTGCCCTCAATTTGTAACTCCAAACGTTACCGGTGTCTCTGTGCTGCTTTTCCTCTTACTAGGACGCCATCCCACCGCTGCCACCAATGTAACGGATCTCCTGGCACCCCGACCGGGTACCTCCGTTGATAGACGCGTCCTAGTTTGCTCCAAGGCCTACAAGCACCGCACCGGACACCTCAACCACCACAGACTCCACAACCGCTGTAGTTTAGCTGGAGCCGCGCCGTCTTCCTTCCACCCTGTATGAATCTCCAGCATCCAGGACCGTGCGGGGAAGACCTCTCCTCCAGGGAGGACACATCAGGAACAAGCGTTCAGTAGTTACAGCTCAAGGGAGTATGCAAAAGCATAGCAATCCCTAGTATCATATCGCGATCCCCTCAAATAACGAGACGAGGCTACGTTTTGAAGGGTCAAATAGAACTATTTTTTAATAACAGGGAATCTCCTTTTATGCAATGGTGCCCTCTGAAGGGCTACACCCACATAATTATCACAACAGCCAATTATCTACATGGTTCAACCCCCACGTCTCCTCCCCTCAGATAACAGGTAACACAATTAAAACAGACACAATTTTAACCACATTCTGGATGTACCCCAAATACAGGGGGTACACCTTTAAGTCCCGCACCATTCAATAGCTCTCACCCAGGGGAACAACATATAAAAAAAAATGGCATGAATCAGACCAGGGGTTCAAAAGTTAGTAAAAGTATCTTTTACACATAACACACAGACATTGCACATATCCCCCATACAATACACATATAGGACAATAGGTGGGTCACACCTCCCTGGCAACTTGGATACAATCAGACATTAATTAGATCAGCCTTCTTTGTTCTTATCAGAGAAAAACACTTTGGAAAATGCAAGGATCCTTTACAACTTTCTTATCTCTTGAATCTCTGTAATAGGATTATCTATTAGCCTAGGTCTGCAAAAGTCTGGCTAATATTCTGCAGAGCATAAACCAGCATACATATAGTAGGATCATATTTTAACCATAATAATCATAAAACAGGGTAAAACAGTGATGGGTTCCGTTACACTAGCGACTTGCCCGTCAAAAAATGACGGCAATGAGATGTGTATGTTTGGAAAGTTGTTTAGTTATTAATATACATATTTGACACTTGTAAGTATTGTGATATTAAACATGTTTAGTTTTGTAAAATGTTCTCTTGGTAAACAATAAGTCTTAAAGCATTTTGTATTAAAAGTATTAACATTTGAATGTAAGAACAGCTGAACTTTAAATGAATCAGTATTGTAAACTTGAGGTTATGGTTTTTTAACATGCAATTTGTATCTGAAGAATTGTTAACTTCAATATACATTGAATCCAGAGTAAGGCAAACAGTAAAAACCCTCCTTGAAACGTACCCAATTTTAACATGAACTTTGTAATATATCTAAGTAAGAAACTTGAAAGTATATTTTTTGAAGCTTGAACTTTCTTATCTGTGTAACTAAGGAACTTGAAAAAACATTTTTTGAACTTGGAACATTATAAACAGTAACATAGTGAATTAATTTTTTAACATAATTTTGTATTAAAAGTATTAACAGTTGGATGTAAAAACAGTTGAACTTTAAACTAATCATTATTGTAAACTTGAGGTAATGGTTTTTTAACATGCAATTTGTATCCGAAGAATTGTTAACTTAAATATACATTGAATCCAGAGGAAGGCAAACAGTAAAAACCCTCCTTGAAATGTACCCAATTAAATGAATTACTTCCTGACCGCATGAACTGGCGATAAACATTAATCCAGGGAGTAATCTTAACATAACAGACAATATTGACTTAAAACGTGGTTGAGCTCTTTACATGAACTTTGTAATATGTTGAAGTAAAGAACTTGAAAGTATATTTTTTTAAACTTGAACTTTCTTATCTGTCTAAGTAATGAACTTGAAAATATTGTTTTCAAACTTGTAACATTAGAAACAGTAACATAGTTAATTAACATTTTAACATAATTTGTAAAAATAATGCAAAGCAAGTGTTTTGTGAGTCGAATCATCCATAAACAGTACTTCCATTAATTATTACTGAATTGTTTATTGTTTTGTATTTTTCAATGCTTTTAAATTTGTTTTGCATCGGTTTTATTTCTTTAATGAAAAGTTATAGTACTTCATAGTAGACAATGTTTTTAGTAAAAATACGTCCATCTTCAAATAAATCACCTTGACTTTCATTCTTTTCAATGTAAACTTTAAAAGCCTGTGGATTTTTGCACCGTGATAACGCAACGTACAATTGACCATGTGCAAATACTGGATCTTCCATGAAAATACCCACAGATTTGAACGTTTGTCCTTGTGATTTATTATGGTCATGGCAAATGCCATAATAATGGGAAATTGTCTTCTTTGAAGTATAAAAGGGAGACTACTTTCACTTGGTGCTAAATCTATTCTTGGTATGAAACCTCTCTCTCCTTTATGGGTATCAGTTAAAATTTCAGCATCTATAAAATGGTCCTTTAATTGTTGAACAATTAATCTTGTGCCATTGCATAGGCCTTTTTTGGGGTTCATATTTCGCAGTAACATGACAATTGCACCTTTCTTTAGCTGCAAAATATGTGGTGGCATTCCAGAAATAGTTAGTGAGTTTATGAATTCAGTAGAATAGTTAGCCTGACTTTCATTGTCATCAGCGAGTACAGAATCAGCACTGTGATAATTTATTTGTGGTGCATTCATTTTTTTAAAGATTTAATTATTGAGGATTAATGCATCCTTATTTTTACACGTTAGTATGACTTGGTTGGCAAGCTCTGGATATTCCTGGTTATTTATGCTACCTTCAAATATAGCCGATATAATATCTTGGTGACAAATCATATGAGGTGGAATCTCTACAGTGTCGTCAGGTAAATATGGTATTTTTTCTGTTCTGCCTTCTCCATATTTAATAAGCCAATCATTGAAATCAGTTTGGCCTTCTGATCTCATGTTTTGTTGCAGTTGAAGATGGGTAAAATGTTTCCATAGTGTTCTTGACTTTATACAGGTTTCGATAATGTCAGTTCAATTTCCATGTACAACAACAGGTAATGTTTGTCTAAAATCGCCACCTAACAACATTACCTTTCCACCAAATGGAAAAGTATTATCCATGACTTCACGAAGCAAACGGTCAATACATTGGAGGGCATAGCATGACATCATTGTGCCCTCATCTATTATAATTATTTAACATTATTTCAATTTCTTTGCTTGTAATGATGTCATGCGAATATCTGACACAGAAGTTTCTAAAATAGGCACTGGCAGTGTAAAGCCACTATGTACAGTTCTTCCACCTTCTAAAAAAAGTGCAGCAATTCCAGTAGTGGCAAACGCCAGTGCTATTTGGCCTTGTGCTTGAACAGAACTCATTAATAAATTATATAGATACGTTTTTCCTGATCCGACAGGTCCATCAAGATAGAAATAATGCTCTGACACCATGTCATCATCCATTGCATTTTTAATGGCATTAAATGCTTGCAATTGTAACGTATTTAAAGTTGCAAGTCTTTCTTCTGTTCTTTCTACTTGTAGTTGAATGTCATAGTCTTCGAAGTTTATGTCATCTATAAGACCTGGATCAGGCAAATTAAAACTTGCACAACTTAATCCATGAGCTAAAAATACTTCTTGGATTTCCATTAACGCTTTTAAGTGTGCAATGGGTTCATTGAATCGTCGAATAAAGTCTTCAGCCATATTACTTTTAAATGTCTCCCACAAAGCTAATGCATTTTGGTCTTTCCTGAAATTTTCTTAGTCGCATCCCACAGCAAAAGCCATGGTCCACCGAGAGCTTCCAAAGCATCAGAGGGATCTCATAGTTAAAAGGTATCAGTCAGGAGAAGGGTACAAAAGAATTTCCAAGGCATTAGATATACCATGGAACACAGTGAAGACAGTCATCATCAAGTGGAGAAAATATGGCACAACAGTGACATTACCAAGAACTGGAGCTCCCTCCAAAATCATGATAAGACAAAAAGAAAACTGGTCTGGGAGGCTACAAGAGGCCTACAGCAACAAAAGGAGCTGCAGGAATATCTGGCAAGTACTGGCTGTGTGGTACATGTGACAACAATCTCCCGTATTCTTCATATGTCTGGGCTATGGGGTAGAGTGGCAAGATGAAAGCCTTTTCTTACGAAGAAAAATATCCAAGCCAGGCTACATTTTGCAGAAACACATCTGAAGTCTCCCAAAAGCATGTGGGAAAAGGTGTTATGGTCTGATGAAACCAAGGTTGAACTTTTTGGCCATAATTCCAAAAGATATGTTTGGCGCAAAAACAAGACTGCAAATCACCAAAAGAACACCATACCCACAGTGAAGCATGGTGGTGGCAGCATCATGCTTTGGGCTGTTTTTCTTCAGCTGGAACTAGGGCCTTAGTTAAGATAGAGGGAATTATGAACAGTTCCAAATACCAGTCAATATTGGCACAAAACCTTCAGGCTTCTGCTAGAAAGCTGAACATGAAGAGGAACTTCATCTTTCAGCATGACAACGACCCAAAGCATACATCCAAATCAACAAAGGAATGGCTTCAACAGAAGAAGATTAAAGTTTTGGAATGGCCCAGCCAGAGCCCAGACCTGAATTCAATTGAAAATCTGTGGGGTGATCTGAAGAGGGCTGTGCACAGGAGATGCCCTCGCAATCTGACAGATTTGGAGTGTTTTTGCAAAGAAGAGTGGGCAAATCTTGCCAAGTCAAAATGTGCCATGCTGATAGACTCATACCCAAAAAGACTGAGTGCTGTAATAAAATCAAAATGTGCTTCAACAAAGTATTAGTTTAAGGGTGTGCATACTTATGCAACCATATTATTTTATTTTTATATTTTTTCTTCCCTCTACCTAAAAGATTTCAGTTTGTTTTTCAATTGAGTTGTACAGTTTATAGGTCACATTAAAGGTGGAAAAAGTTCTGAAATAATTTATCTTTGTCTCATTTTTTTACAGCACAGAAACCTGATATTTTAACAGGGGTGTGTAGACTTTTTATATCCACTGTATATATATATATATCATGTCATTACATTACACGAGAAGCAGAACATGTCCTATTACATGGATCTTCCACTAAGATACATTTATGTGAGACCTAGAGGTGAGATCTTCTCACTTCATGTCTGGAGACAGAGATCACCCATGTAATACATGTCTTTTATATGTATGTATGACTTATTAGAGTCCTGGGGTCTGAGTGACTTCTTGAGTGTGGTGGTTCTGACCAAAAAGACGTGTAGCAAATCCCATCCTGTGACATCTCATGTTTTAAGTGTACTTACCATAAAGACGTGTAACAAATCCCAGCGTCTGACTGTCTCATGTTTATTTGTACGGATCATAAAGATGTGTAACAAATCCCAGCTTGTGACCGTCTCATGTTTATTTGTACAGACCATAAAGACGTGTAACAAATCCCAGTGTGTGACTGTCTCATGTTATTTGTACAGACCATAAAGACATGTAACAAATCCCAACGCGTGACCGTCTCATGTTTATTTGTACTGATCTTAACGATGTGTAACAAATCCCAGCGTGTGACCGTCTCATGTTTATTTGTACAGACCATAAAGACTTATAACAAATCCCAGCTTGTGACCATCTCATGTTTAGCTGTACTGATCTTAAAGACGTGTAACAAATCCCAGCGTGTGACCGTCTCATGTTTATTTGTACAGACCGTAAAGCCATGTAACAAATCTCAGCGTGTGACCGTCTCATGTTTCTTTGTACAGACAGTGACAAAGTGACACCATCAGTTCTCTCGGAGTCTGACCAAGAAGAAGAGACAAATATGAGGAGTCCCCGGGAGATTAAAGAGGAGGAAATTCCTGTAGATATCAGTGAAGGTGAGTAATATCTTATGGACAATTATCACTTACTTCAGTCCTTATTGAGGTGTATTTATCCTTCATCACCCACCCAAGGAGTTTTACACACATCACAGCTCATAATAAAGGTGATTTTATACCCAATGACACAATATCTGGTTTTCTCTCCATACAAAGTAATAACATTTGGTTGTTTCCGTCTTTGTGGATCTTTCTACTAAAGAATTTAGATATTAATAAGACACAAACAACAGATTGATTAGTAAATAATAAAATGGTGAAAGTCTATAATCTGTTTATCTCTATCTGTAGGACCTTTAGATGTGAGGCCTCCAGTTGTCTCCAAGGTGGAACAAGAGGATCTGAATATAAGAGATCAGCAGAAGGTGAAGGAGGAGGAGAGTCCTGGGAATATCAGGGAAGGTGAGGAAGTAATACACAATAAGAACATTAATAATACATCCTGTAAGAGCACACTTTAACTGTAAGGATTTTATCTTAAAGAGGATCAAAAGCTCTCTATATATTGCAATACCTGTTTAACTCTATAATACATCATTAGGAGGTATACATCTATTGTTTGTGCAGCTCAGTATAGTAATGTATGACTCAAGAGAGCTTGATAAGGGTTGGGGGTGGGGGCTATAACTTTTGCCAATCATTACTAATATGAGTCAATAGCAGGCTCCTAATTCCTAACACATCCACACAGCAAATGCACAGTGCGGCAAAAACCAACCACCTAGTTTTATTACAAAGACAATGTGATGTTATGTGTTTAAACTCTATATTACATTTTAGTTGTATCCAGTTAATAAGGAGTTAACTACTTTTGGAATGTTGTGATGTCATCTGTAACTGTCATGCTGCGAGTCAGTCTGTAACTGTCATGCTGTGAGTCAGTTAGTAAAGTTTGCGCTGATGGTTGATACAAAAATAGGTATATGTGTCATTTTAGAGAAAGATAGAGATAAAAGCATTTATTATTTTGCCAAGCCTGCTTTTTAACTCCTGTGTTCCTGACCTGAATAAGTCATAAATGCTGAGACCGTAAGAACCCAGACCATCCGGGTGCCCCTAGCGTAGTAAGCAGAAGGGTTAAGGGGTGATCCTGTCCCCCTCACTCCTGCGGTCGTAACACACAGGAAAAATACAAACCTAAATTAGCTGTTTTTTTAATGTTATTTTTGTGTTTTTTGGTTTGCACGGTACGGCCGTTACGAAAAATACGAAATTAACTGCAATTTTTTTTCTAAGTCCCGCGTCTCGTAATTTTTTTTTAAATTCCCGCGTTGGTCAACTGCTTCCAGCCTAAGGCGATCTAGCGTTTACTAAGTGTTTGGTAGCTAAGTCCCGCTCATCGCCTTTGGCGCTCGTCGTCTTGGAGCTTTGCGTAGCGAGACGAGCCGTTAAGGCACTAAAACAAAGGTGATGAGCAGGACTTAGCCACCCAACACTTAGTAAACGCTAGATCGCTTTAGTCTGCAAGCAGTTGACCAACGCAGGACTTTGAAAAAAAAAAATTACGGCTGAACCTCGCAAACCAAAAAACACAAAAAATAACATAAAAGATACCACTAAAACATCACACACAGCATGGGGGAACAGTCAGGACGTCTGGGAGTGAGGTAGAACGCGGATTTAAGTCGATTTGGCCGAGTTTCCCACTCAAAAATCGTCTGAGCTAGAAAAAAAATGGCCGCCCAAAAATGAAAACGAGGCTACACGAGCAACACAAAATATACTATTACAAAGGACGGAAAATGCTTGCGAACCGAAACTAATAAGATTACGATTCTAAAATGGCGCTTTACACAACAAAACTAATAGCTTGCCATCGCGCACGCAGCCTATTTCTAATGCACAGCTGGGACATTGATAACACTTTCTCCTCAAGGCAGCAACAGTCCAACTCTACATTGCATGCTGCAGGAAAATAAAAACAGATTGTTACCTCTTCAGGCTAATGATTGCTGATATATGAATTAGAAATAGGTAAATTATATTAATTTATTAAGTAATTAATTAATTATTAGTTAAAATACAAAAGATATATATATATATATATATATCTTTGTGATGAGTGCCGAAGGTGCTCAGAGGAGTAAAAGTACACGGGATGAACACCAAAGGCGCTCAGCGCAAGGCTTGCAATAAGCGCCGAAGGTCCATAGAGTAGAAAAAGCTTTACATTGTGTGGCAAACAGCATTGCCACGGCTTCAGATTTTATTGCCCTGTCATTTTTGACGGGCAAGTCGCTAGTAATAATAATAATGTATTTATGTTCATGCTCTGAATTAGTGATACATACATATATTGGTAATATAGTATAAGTAATATGTAATACAAATCTCCCCTTCTGGATCGCTAGCTTGTCGTGGTGAAGGGGCTTGTGTACCTCAAAGAAGCGGTGAGCTATACCATGAAACGTCACCACAGATTTCCAAGTCATAGCAGAGAGGTCAGAAAAAATTGAGGTCCACTGGAGAAGGAACTGGCAACCCACTCCAGTAACTTTGCTAAGAAAGCTCTATGGACAAGCACAATCGGAGACATAACAATATGGCACTGGAAGATGAGCCCCTCAGGTCAGATGTTTCCTACCACATTACTGAGGAAGAGCAGAAGGCAAATACAAGTAACACCTGATCTAATTAAGTGGTTGGGCCAAAGCCGAGAGGACACCCTGCTGCGGATGTGTCTGAAGGGGAAAGGAAAGTCTGCTGCTGCAAAGAACAATTTAGCATAGGAACCTGGAATGTTAGAGCTATGAACCAAGGTTAACTAGATGTGGTCAAGAATGAGATGACAAGGCTAAACATCGATATTCTAGGAGACAACCACCGAATGTTCTACCGTGGTCTAGAATCCAATGAAGTGAGATGGGCCCTAGGATGTCTTGCTAATAACAAGGCTGCAGGAGTTGATGCAATCCCAATTGAACTATTCCAAATTTTACAAGAAGATGTGGTGAAAGCGCTGCCTGCCTTATGCCAACACATTTGGAAAACTCAACAGTGGCCAATAGACTGGAAAAAGGTCAGTCTACATCCCAATCCCAAAAAGGGCAGTGCTAAAGAGTGCGCCAATTATTGAACAATTGCACTCATTTCACATGCCAGCAAGGTAATGCTTAAGATCCTACAAGCTCAGCTCAAACAATATATGGACCAGGAACTACCAGATGTGCAAGCCGGGTTCTGCAGAGGAAGAGGCACAAGATCAAATTGCAAGTGTCCAATGGATAATAGAGAAAACAAGAGAATTCCATTAAAACATTTACTTCTGCTTCATAGACTATTCTAAAGCTTTTGACTGTGTGGATCACAACAAAATGTGGCAAGTTCTTAAGGAGATGGGAGTACCAGATCATCTCATCCACCTCCTGAGGAATTTTGTATTTGGACCAAGAAGCAACGGTAAGAACAGAACATGGGACAACGGAATGGTTCATGATAGGAAAAGCTGTGCAGCAAGGTTGTATATTGTCACCTTATTTATTCAACTACATCATGCGTAAGGCCGGGCTGGATGAATCCAAAGCCGGAATCAGTATGGCCGGAAGGAATATCGACAACATCAGATACGCCAATGATCCTACTCAGATGAGTGAGGAGGAACTAAAGGAAAAGAAGAAAGTGCAAAAGCTGGCCTGCTGCTCAATGTTAAAAAGACAAAGATCATCATTCATAAGCACTAGGAAACCTTTCTTATTCTCAGGTGTCATGACCCCAATCTGCCATTTTATTTTTAATAGCACAACTTCCTGATCGAAGACTTTGTGTACACAATAAGTTTGTATCTACACAGCGGGACAGTGTCAGTAACTGCAGGCTGTGCTCTCAGCAGAGCTAATGGGGAGATTGTTAGTTTACAGAAACACCCACCCAGTAACAGGCATAAGAAATGACAGCCTGCAGCAGGCAATAATTACACATAGAAGTTGCAATATGTAAAGTTTCTGTTTATACAGTATTTCTTTTTTTCTTTTAAATAAAATTTTTCAGACCATTATATTTAGTTAGACAAAATATCATAATTGACAATAATTGGTTGGCACCAGATCACACTGCACTCTACAGACATTTAAACATCTTTTGCTTCATTTTTGTGTGATTACAAAATATGTTGTATTTTCATAAGGAGTTAACTTCCACTAAATTAATAGACTAAGCTAAATCATTTTTGGTCTCATATTAACTGCAAATTGGTTAGGTATATACCTACTAATTGTTTCCATTTAGAAGTATGATAAAGCTGTCAGAATTTACTCCTGGTGCTTTTGTTTTCAACAGATGGATCCGACATTTGGAATACCCTTGGAGAAGACCAGATTTCTCAGACAGTAGAAAAACCATTTGCATGTACTGAATGTGAGAAATGTTTCAGTCAGCTCTTAGCTCTTAATACACATAAGAGAACTCATACAGGAGAAAAACCTTTTCCATGTTCTGAATGTGGAAAATGTTTTAGTCATCTCTCAGATCTTAATAGCCATAAGAGGACTCATACAGGAGAAAAACCTTTTCCATGTTCTGAATGTGAGAAAGGTTTCAGTCAGGCCTCACATCTTAATACACATAAGATGACTCATACAGGAGAAAAACCCTTTCCATGTTCTGAATGTGAGAAATGTTTTACTCACCTCTCAGCTCTCAATATACATAAGAGGACTCATACAGGAGAAAAACCTTTTCAATGTTCTGAATGTGAGAAATGTTTCAGTCATCGCTCAGCTCTTAATGGCCATAAAATGACTCATACAGGAGAAAAACCTTTTACATGTTCTGAATGCGGGAAATTTTTCAGTCTTCCCTCACAGCTTAATAGACATAAGATGACTCATACAGGAGAAAAACCTTTTCCATGTTCTGAATGCGGAAAATGTTTCAGGCTGGCCTCACATCTTAATAGCCATAAGTTGACTCATACAGGAGAAAAACCTTTTCTGTGTTCTGAATGTGGGAAATGTTTCAGTCAGCTATCAGCTCTTAATATCCATAAGATGACCCATACAGGAGAAAAACCTTTTCCATGTTCTGAATGTGAGAAATGTTTCAGTCGCGCCTCATATCTTCATGTACATAAGATGACTCATACAGGAGAAAAACCTTTTCCATGTTCTGAATGCGGAAAATGTTTCAGGCTGGCCTCACATCTTAATAGCCATAAGTTGACTCATACAGGAGAAAAACCTTTTCTGTGTTCTGAATGTGGGAAATGTTTCTGTTATCTCTCAACTCTTAATAGACATAAGAGGACTCATAAAGGAGATAAACCTTTTCCATGTTCTGAATGTGGGAGATGTTTCAGTCGTCTCTCTATGCTTAATAAACATAAGAAGACTAAGAAGAAACTTTTTTTATGTACTGAATGTGAGAAATGTTTCAGTCACTCATAGCTCAAGCAACATAGTCAGATTTGAAATAACACAAGAAAACTCACATAGGATAAAGACCATTTGTATGTATGGGATGTGGGGAATGTTTAATATGAGTCCGCCATTACACATCAACATGACGCATCGTGCAATTTTATTAAGAACATATAAATGTAATTGATCAAAAACATTAGCAAGGTCATAAAGATCTATGGATATCTGAGTTGTAAATCACATTCATAGAACTTTTCAGCAGTAAGCGCTACTAATGTATCAGCTTGTATTATTACAATACATGATATGAGGCTGGACTGTGAATGGCTGCTGTCTGCTTGGCTACCAATAACCTTTCGATTTAAGGGATCCAGAACGTATGGACTTAGCTCTACATCATCATGCTGAGCACTCATAATACATTTGTGAACATGTAAACTAAGTTATATATATATATTATATAATCTTTATATTTTTTTATTCTTAAAAACCCCTGCCATTAATTTTCTTATTTTCTATGTACATTTGTTGCATCAAACAAAGCATTGACCCTAAAGAGCTGTAAAAGAAAAATAACAATGCTCTTAGGTACTGAAAGGCTCATAAATGTCAAGCTGTCTGCAAATGTATTCTCTGTTTCTAAGTGATACTAATATGTATAATATGATACAGAATTATGTTATAGATTTTTGTTAATAATTCAAAGTGATTGATGAGCCCATTGTCATTAAGAATTACACTTTGTACTGTACAAAAAGAGAGTTTTGTTCTTTAAATAAATATAAGATGATCATACCTTATAATGGGTTGAACAGACCTCTTTCCACTAAATGTAACTATACAATGGTCATTATAAATTTGGAAAATATTACATCTAAAGCTATTTCTTAATCAATAAAGAATTGACTGAGATATTGCTTGATTTATTTATACATCACCCTCATCCCCTCATTTCCCTCCATCTGCTCTCCTAGCCTCTTCTCCCCCACAAATCTTCCTTATCATTATCCCTTTCTACCCATCCAATCGCGCTTTCTTTTTACGTCACATTCCAATCCTTCATCATACCTATCTCCTCCTTTCTATCCTGCCTTTGTAGATCTCCCAACTCTTATTTATTCAACCTGCTTCTGTTAAGTCCGTACTATTTTTATCTTCAACCACGCCCACTTTGTCATGAAAGGTTCTTTTTGAGATCCCCACTTTTCTTGAAGAGATCTCTTGACTTACCCATTTTGTTATCTTCTTTTATCTCTTTACGTTGCTCATTTTATATAATATATCCTGGTCTCTTCTAGAATTTTGCAATCAATACTACAAGAAACCAAGCCAAATTGTTAATTGCAGGGTTTGATCATGAGGATAAAGTGCAAATATTTTTACCATATCAGAAGAAGACCTAGAGAAGGGTCTGATGCCGGAAAGGCACATGATGAAGAGGATGGCTGAGGCAGAGATGGATAAAAGAGGGTATTGAAGCAATGAATATGAGCTTGATGGAGCTCAGAATGGCAGTATATGATAGATGTGTCTTCTTTACAGTGTTCTGTGGAGTCATAGGGAGTTGTACATGACTGAACAATTAAATAACAAAGTCTAATATATTAGTAACGTTTTCCTCAGATTTGACAGCCACAAACAGAGCTTGGAAACCACAGCATCTAGTAAACAAACATAGTTCTACCAGTTATCTCTTAACCAGAAGATCTCTTTATTGGAAAATCATATGGTAATTAAACACATTTACAAAAAGTAATTAAACAGTAGTGCCACTAAACAATATTACTTGGTAACCTAATTACCAGAAGGCCAAATTAACATAATTACTCAGTGCTGTTGCAATATATGTGACTGGTTAGTAAAACAGGGGCGGAGCCTGACCGGTCCTAGTTGTGAAACCGTTCAGTTGGTGCTGCATTCATAGTTCAGGAAGGGCTCAATTGCCGCAGAGGTGGGGACGACATGTTCAATCTCACCAACAAAGGTTATAGCGCAGAGGCTGCATCCTGGTTGCTTCTTGGCTCAAAACTTCAGCTGTCAAGCATAGGGCATGTATTTCATGCTAGAGTGCCTCACCTAGGTCACCCCTGGCACAAGCTAAGTCTACATGGGAGATCCTTCTCCTGCCTCACTTCTAATTTAATATTGAGATGATTAATGCCAGCCACGATGTCTCCCAAACTCCTCTGTTATGAAGGGACTTCCCCACCTCACTTTCTATCTGCTGCTTGGGAGCACTAGTACCAACTGTACAACCTCCCTTCTCCTGCTGGGAAGCATAGTCAATCTCCATGCAGCTTTCCATGAATTCCTGTTGCCTCTGGAAAGTGCTTCTCACCTGCTTTTAGACTACTAACACCTGCTACTCCACCTTCCACTTGCTGTTTAGGAGCAATCACATGCTCCATGCCATCTCACAAAAAGTTCTGCTGCAGCAGCTGGAAAGTGCCTGACTTACCTATGCCACCTCACATATGTCACTAGGTAGAGTTGGCACCCCCCATGTAACTTCTATTCTGCTGCTGGGTCCCATCTGCTGTATAGGAACTACGTATCCTTCATTTCACCTCCATTCTGCACTGGGGAGCGCCAGTATCCATCATGCATGAAATCCTGCTGCTGCTATGGGGTGCCTGCATCACCTACGCCAACTGCCATCTGTCACTATGGAAAATTGACATCCTCCATGCATCCTCTGATCTGCTGCTGGGAAGAGTGGCATCCTCCATGACACTTCCCAATAAATCCTGCTGCTTAGGAGTTCCTGACTCACCTAGGCCACCTCCAATCTGCTTCTGAAGGAGCAACTCTTTAGCTCCATATCTATGTAAACTATATAATGCTATTCTCCAGGGCAAACTAATGCCCCCCGAACTAAAACAAGCCGATATGATCTTCTTCCCAAAACCCAACAAAGATCCGCTAAAAGTCAATAATTCTGCCCCATATCATTGTTAAATGGGGATATCAAAATTCTAGCTATAATAATAATGTCAATCAGGCTTTCAAACTTCTACATAATACATAAAGACCAGGTAGGGTTTGTACCTCTATGACAAACAGGAGACAACATTAGAAGGATTCTCAACTCCATCATATAGCTAAGACGAATAATATCCCTAAGACCAAATTAAAATCTGCATCCACCAATGCAAATGTTGTTTATTCGCAGGTGACATTATATGCACGCTAACAGACCCTTTACACTGTATCCAACCATTAATGGGCCTTCTGTAATCATTCAGGTGTGGGTCAGGACTTAAAATTAACATAAATAAAACCGAAGCAATGGAGGCACAAATCACGCCACATTGACTAAATCAATTAAAATTGAAATTTCCATTCTCCTGGCCAAAGAAAAATATAAGATATCTGGGAATAAATTTAACACAAGATATTTCTGACCTTTACAAAGTTAATTTTTCACCTTTTTTAAAGAAATTAACAGATGACCTTCAAAAATGGAATTCATATAAACTATCATGGACAGGACGAATTAATGCAGTCAAAATGATCACACTACCAAAAATATTATATTTTTTTAGAACCTTACCCATCCACATTATTTACAAAGATCCAGAGAAATTTCAAAAAGCTCTTTTTAGATATATATGACAACACAAACACCCTAGGATTAACAAATCAATTATGTATAGAAGCAAAGAATCAGGAGGTCTAGCTTGTCCCAACTTAAAACTCTACTTTAAAGTCGCTCAAATTTCATTTATACCACAAGCGCACTCAACTGAACATCAACCCTTATGGGTGTTCATTGAAAATCAACAAATGAAACCATATAGTTGGGATAATGTCCTATGGAATCCGACTCCATTACCCTCCTATAAAATAAAAACAAATAATCCCATGATAAAACTTTCACTAAAAGAATGGAGAAGTGCAAATGTCAGCTGAAACATTCTCTTTCCCCACTAACTCTACATTAATAATAAATAATATTAACCTGGGATAAATTCCAAAGCTTGGTGATATACATTTAAACTAAACAAATTAAGAGCTTGGATGTCAGGAGATCAAATACTCAATACAGAACAATTTAAAAAAAAAATACCCAATACCTTCCAAATAATTATTAAATTATATTAAAATCAACCACCAAATTTTAAGCATGATAAAGAAATGGGGATCACCGCAACATACGTGGTTTTCGAGAATATGTGAACAAGCCCCACTTACAAGAGGAATTTTGAAAGATTTATATGCAACACTTAACAAGTCCCAAACTGAAACAAAATAACAATATATGACAAAATGGTAACAATATATAGGGATCTCTTGGGATCTAAACAAATGGGGGAAGATAAATACTAACATCAAAGTTCTTCATAGGGTATATCTTACACCTGATAAATTAAACAAATTAAATCCTCAAACCCCTGCACAATGTTTCAGAAATGGTAAAACCATAGGAACATTTCACCATACTTGGTGAGATTGCCTCATAATACAACACATATGGATTAATACCACCAACCTAGACTCCACTATTCTCAATATTACTATAAATCCATCTACAGAACTATGCCTACTAGGTGTACCAAAACCAAATTTAAATAAACATCCCAATAAATGGCTACAATTCTTAATGTTAGCTGCCATCTAATAATGGTGTCTTCTATCGTTTGGCAGCTGCCAAAAATCAAGTTGCCAAATGATAGAAGACACCATTATTAGATAGCAAATACATAATTCAGAAACTAAACTACATAATGATCTACGAGCAAATGACACATGCATTGAATAACACTCTTCCGAAATTCACAAAGATATGGGATTGTTGGATTAACTCCACTCATTCCATTTGAATTAATTAAATTAATGAACTACCGAATTACATATGCCAAAGTCACAAGAAGAGAAATAACATTAGACCACAGAGCCGATTCTTGAACCCGAATCTTCTGAAACAAAATTTGAACATCATAGTTGATATAAAGAAAAATCAAAAACAAAACTAATGGCACATATAGTTTATTTTATATGATTTTAAAATATTATAATTTATTATTTAGCTAGAATGTTCTTCTAAATAAAGCGATAAATAAAATAACATTGGTTTATCGTAGTTATATTCTAGTTACAAGGTCTAGATACAATATAGAAAGTATAAAAATAATAAAATAAAGACCTTAGTAATACATTACAATATAAATGGAAAACGGAAAAAGATGTTGAAGGAATCACCATGTTGTTCATGCTTTAGACTAGGCCAAATAAATGAATGTTTTACTCAGTAGATTGCACTGTTTTGACCTGTAAGTAATACTTTATTACTTAACTGAAATTGACATTGATGATAATAAAAACGAATGAAACAAAAAAATGTATATTCAAATTAAAATGTATATGACATCATCACATACATCACATATAAAGCTTTTCTTTTTATACTCCTAAGCTTTTAATAATATGTTCCAACAAGTTTATCTTTGCTTGATGTTGGCCTTACTATGTTTCAGAAGAGCCATATAATATCCTACTCTGCTCCACATACTCTACTTTCACATGTTCGATGCTTGTCTAATTGTATAATGGTACCAATGCCCTTCGGGTGACAACCTAGCATTCTTTACAATGTTCACTTTAGACGCTGTGTAGTCTAACTATTCCTTGGTGTGCCAGTGGTTAGGATTCAGTGCTTTCACCATTGTGATCTGCGTTTGATTCCAGTTAAGTAACCAAGAGGTCACACCACCCTGAAGCCGAGCAGCGTTGGGCTAGGTCAGTACTTAATGGGAGGCCGCCTAGGAATACCAGGAACTGTATGTTGTGGACCACTGGAGAAAGAGCTGGTAAACCACATAGTTTCTCTGCCATGAAAACCAAGTGGATCAGCATGACAATGGACATAAAGATGTTCTTGGTGTGTTACAGTCCATAAGGTCACGGGCAGTCGAAAATAACTGAACGATGCAAAAAAACAAAAAAAAAAAGCCTGGCAGTAGAATAAAGTGATCTTTGTGAAACCTCAATTACATTGCACACGTGAAAATCGCAGGTAAAAGATACAACCACCTTATGAGTGCGAGCTTAGCGAGGACTAACAATCTCACAATAAACAACCATTAATAGTGAGTACTTGTAACGGAACCCATCACTGTTTTACCCTGTTTTTTCTTATGGTTAAAATATGATCACATTGCTAAACTGTAGATATGTTGGTATATGGGCCGCAGACTACTACAGCTACTAGGCTAATAGATAATCCTATTACAGAGGTCTGTTATTGTATCAAAGTAGCCAGGTAGCCTCAGGGAGGTGTGACCACACCTATTGTCTCTCTATGTGTATTGTGTGGCCAAATAGGGGGATGTGTATTGCCTGTGGGAAGAGATGTATATATATTTCTGCATAACAAAATAAAGACATGATTCTTTAACTCCCAATTGAGTGTCGTCCAATATGGGTGGATGGGGCTTGTGAGACTGCGCAGTGCTTCCTGGATATTTTACGGTATACCAGCGGAGATATTGGACTTAGTGTTCCAACTCCGTTACATTACTGTTACTCACTACAGCCACCACATTACCCTGGCTAAGCTCTAGTTTTTAACACCACTTTTTCTTTTATTTATTGTTAACATAAAACACCAACACATGTAATAAGAACCCTAGTAATTATTATCCGCTACATTTAGCCAATGAAATGCTGATTTAATCTTACATTTTTATTAAATATCACCCTTTTTAACTTTTAAGCCAGTTTTCTCTCAACTTTTTAAGTTCTTTTTAGGTTCTATGGCCTCCACTCCACAACTCCCATAAGAAGAGAACCAAGTGAAGAAGTAAATCCCTCCTGAGTTATCACATCTCACACATAAATCTAACCTCAGAAGCTTGAAATGTCCCTAATATCCGAAGCACCGAGAGCCTGTCCCGTAACTATTTTATAAAGTCTTTCCAAATGCTAAAAATTTTATAAAAGCCTATTGTTACAACCCTCCGTAAAGGCTACAAAATGCCTCAATATGGGTTGGATTTGAGGCCTGAGATTTTCTCAATTCTCATACAACTAAGGGGTTAATTATACTACCTCCTATGAACCCAGGTATCCCTCAGAATTTTCCCTTAATACCTGCAAACCCCAATGAACTAGGTATCAACCAGGATTCCCCTTAATACATTCAAACCCCTATGAGCTTGGGTATCCCCTGAACTAGGTCCCTATGGCCCCTCAAAGCACCAATTATTAACTACCATGGTGATCCCTATGGACTTCCTATGTAATCTAAACATTAACCATTAGGTCTCTGTGGACCCCCATGGTACCTAATATAAATCTCTATACCATGGGGTTCTTAATAAACCTCATGATATACTAAGCTATGACCATGGAGGTACTTATGGATCTCGATGGTTCCTAAAGTTAATCCTTATACCATGGTGCTCCTCAAAGACATTTATAACACTCTTCCTACCACCACATGGGTCCCAGATTGAAATCTATGCAATCTGATTATTTAGACTTTTATAAATACAGATCTGAGAGTGGGAGCATGGATCCTTTATCTATCTACAGCTTACCTCCATAACATCTAAAACGTAACCCTATTCCTTAAAGAAGCCCAATGGCATTAGCTATTAACCCTAAGTACCATGGGGGTCCTTAAACATTATATGTGTGAGTACAGTTATATCATGGATGTAATGTGGGAGTACAGTTATATCATGTATGCAATGTGTGAGTATAGTTATATCATGGATGTAATGTGTGAGTATAGTTATATCATGGATGTAATGTGTGAGTATAGATATATCATGGATGTAATGTGTTAGTATAGTTATATCATGGATGTAATGTGTGAGTACAGTTATATCATGGATGTAATGTGTGAGTATAGTTATATCATGTATGTAATGTGGGAGTATAGTTATTTCATGGATGTAATGTGTGAGTACAGTTATATCATGGATGTAATGTGTGAGTATAGTTATATCATGGATGTAATGTGTGAGTATAGTTATATCATGTATGTAATGTGTGAGTATAGTTATTTCATGGATGTAATGTGTGAGTATAGTTATATCATGGATGTAATGTGTGAGTATAGATATATCATGGATGTAATATGTAAGTATAGTTATATCATGTATGCAATGTGTGAGTATAGTTATATCATGGATGTAATGTGTGAGTATAGTTATATCATGTATGCAATGTGTGAGTATAGTTATTTGGGGATGTAATGTGTAAGTATAGTTATATCATGGATGTAATGTGTGAGTACAGTTATATCATGGATGTAATGTGTGAGTATAGTTATATCATGGATGTAATGTGTGAGTATAGTTATATCATGGATGTAATGTGTGAGTATAGATATATCATGGATGTAATGTGTGAGTATAGATATATAATGTATGCAATGTGTGAGTATAGTTATATCATGTTTGTAATGTGTGAGTATAGTTATATCATGGATGTAATGTGTGAGTACAGTTATATCATGGATGTAATGTGTGAGTATAGTTATATCATGTATGTAATGTGTGAGTATAGTTATATCATGTATGTAATGTGGGAGTATAGTTATTTCATGGATGTAATGTGTGAGTATAGTTATATCATGGATGTAATGTGTGAGTATAGATATATCATGGATGTAATGTGTGAGTATAGTTATATCATGGATGTAATGTGTAAGTATAGTTATTTCATGGATGTAATGTGTGAGTATAGTTATATCATGGATGTAATGTGTGAGTATAGATATATCATGTATGCAATGTGTGAGTATAGTTATATCATGTATGCAATGTGTGAGTATAGTTATATCATGGATGTAATGTGTGAGTATAGTTATATCGTGGATGTAATGTGTAAGTATAGTTATTTCATGGATGTAATGTGTGAGTATAGTTATATCATGGATGTAATGTGTAAGTATAGTTATATCATGTATGCAATGTGTGAGTATAGTTATATCATGTATGTAATGTGTGAGTATAGTTATATCATGGATGTAATGTGTGAGTATAGTTATATCATAGATGTAATGTGTGAGTATAGTTATATCATGGATGTAATGTGTGAGTATAGTTATATCATGGATGTAATGTGTGAGTATAGTTATATCATAGATGTAATGTGTGAGTATAGTTATATCATGTATGTAATGTGTGAGTATAGTTATATCATGTATGGAATGTTTGAGTATAGTTATATCATGGATGTAATGTGTGAGTATAGTTATATCATGGATGTAATGTGTGAGTATAGATATATCATGGATGTAATGTGTGAGTATAGTTATATCATGGATGTAATGTGTGAGTATAGTTATATCATGGATGTAATGTGTGAGTACAGTTATTTCATGGATATAATGTTTTTTAATAATTTTGATTGGCTCACAAGTAAATATTATATAAAACAGAAGTAAAAACAATGATATCGGTAACAAGCCATGGCATTTACAATGTCTGTGTAAAAGATACAATAAAAATATACATATGGCCTGAAGATATATAATATTACATATATTATAAATTTACAAGTGAGTATCACCATCAACCATTCTACTTTTTCAACGATAAAAATATATAAAAAAGAAGAATAATAAGAAGGGGAAAGGGAAGGGAAGGAAGTAAAGGCAGATTGTTTTATTATATATTATTTTAATCTTTTTTTTTTTTTAAGGTTAAAACTATAATAATAAAAAACGTCAACTCACTGTTTATTTTGATCTCCATTAAGGATGCCAGGCCCCACGTTCCTTGATCCCCCCGCCTCAGATCCACACACAACAGTCCAACACAAATGTATTTATTTATTTATTTTTTTATATTTTTTCATTTTTTATCTTAAATCTATGCCGTGGGTTGAGGAAATCCAAGTTTCCCAAATGGATAAGAATGTAGAGTACGTGTCGGTAATTGTGTGTGTGAGTTTTTCGTTAATCATTATGTAGTTTATCTTGTTAATTATTTCTTTTAAGCAAAGGTTGTTATTTTTCCACCTCTTGGCATTATGATTTTTAACTGCTAATAGTATATATTGGAGTAATTTATTCTCGGATTTAGTTAGGAGGGAAGATTGATGTCCCAATAAACAAACTTCAATGGAGGGTGTTATCTGGGTAAATAAGAGGTTTGAGGCCAATTGAGTTATTTCACACCATAATTTTTGGACTTTTGGGCATTTCCACCACGTGGGTATAAAGGATCCTATGTCCGGGCATCCCCTAAAACAGGTAGCAGATTCTTGAGGATTCATTCTATGGAGTCTCTCCGGGGGGATATAGGTTCTATGAATAACCTTTAGTGGAGTTTCTAATAAGCTGTTATTAAGAGATCGTTTCGCTAATCTCTTACTGATTTGTTCCCATTTGTCCTTATGCCAGGTTTGGCCCAGGTCTTCCTCCCATTTAATCATGTATTTAGGTTTGTTATTGAAGTTTTCATATATTTGGCCTAGAATGCCTTGTGTTATCATGAATGTAATATGTGGGCATAGTTACTGTCATGGCATCTTGCTTATGTATTTGTGCCTCCATCTTGTTTTGTCCCTCCCCAATTACACTATTAGTCCTTTTAGAGAGTGCAGTTTAATTTTCTACATTATAAATTATTGTCATGGCTATGCACTATTTTATTCTGCCCACTGGTTATCTGGTATTTCTTAACGGACCCACATTTATTACTTAAGATAAACAGGAGTTTGTAACCAAAGGGAGGAGGAAAGAATGTGAATATCCTGGGCTTAATTCATTTGTGCATTTATTTTCCCTTGTGTATTGTAAAACCACATTATACTCTGCCCCCTACAGGCCTGGGATATTAGTGACCTAAACAGATAACCTCTAGGTTGTGGCATATCTGGCGATGGGAGGGGGGTTATGAATGATGACCTCCCCTAACAGAAGGGGTGTGGGTGAGATCTATCTGTGTAACAATAAAGAAGTGGTCAGTCTGATTTGGACACTAACTAATGGTGTTGTCGGAGTCTGAGTGGAACATACTAAAACCAAAGGGATGTCTGCCTGTGTCTTTATTCTGGAGCGAGTTAGCAATTTCCGATTTCCTGGGTTCTCCTAAGAAGGTGTTTTGGTTGGGTGCTGAGATCTGACCAACAAAAGTCACAACCTGGAAGGAGAATTAGGGTGAGCGTGGCCCCTCAAATCTGGCGATTGTAACATGCGGATTAGTTGTTAATTGCTTCAAAGGACACAAACAAAAAAAACAAAAAACAGTGAAACATTGCCAATCGTCCCAAAAGGGAAAAACATAATTCCTCCCTGGCCAAAGATACTGGCGATTGGATTCCTCCCTGGATAAATACTCTCTCTCTAATTAACCAGGATAACCCTGAATGCCCTTTTTAATTAAAAATATATCTAGTCCCTTTTTAAAGTTATCTTTCAAATCCGCTCTCGCCAGCTCATTTAGTAGAGAATTCCAATAATTAAGCACCTTTACTGTGAAGAACCCTTTTCTTTCTTTAAGGTGAACTCTTTTTACATTAACCTCAAAGGATGTCCTCTTCTCAGTTTAAAACCTCTTGGACAAAAAGCTCAGTTGACAAAGCCTTATACTGACCCTGGATGTATTTATATAGGGTAATCATATCTCCTCTTAGATGCCCTTTCTCTAGAGACGATACGTATAATTCGGTTAGTGTTTCTTCATAACTTAGCTCCTCCATTCCCCTTATTAGCTTTGGTAGCAAATTCGCCTAAACCATACATTTCCAATGTAACTTTAAGAAAGTCCCAGCTGACCCTGTCAAATGCTTTAGTAACAGTAACATTTCTAACACACACATATGTGTATGGCCTCCCCAAGAAGCTCATCTTAAGTCCAAGAAACCAAACCAAAAGAAAAGGAAAATAACATCCATTTACACAAAATGATGTAAACTAACAACCGTGACAAACAGACATATTTAGCATGCAGCTCAATGTTGGCCTTTTCTCTACTTTTACTACAGACTCTGCATCAACAGCGTCACTGGACATTGTGCAGCGTGGACTGTGAAAGCTGATTCATTGACAACGACACAACCAAAGAAGAAGAGGTAAGAGACAAAAATACATTACATTCACAAAACTACCATGCTCTTGCAAAAAATAAAAATATTCAATTAACCATTTTTCTTTGTCTTTACAAACAGACACAGCTGAAAGACTCGCTGACATTGACAGTAGGGGAGTCTCTGTCATTCCTACAGGAAAAATACTTCAATCAAGGTATAGTATAACAAGTTAAAACAAAATATACAAATTTGCTGTTTGCTGCCCACCAATGTGAAAACATAAAGAAAAAGTAATAAGAAGGGTATATAGAAATGACAGTAAACCCAAAACACCAGACTGAAAGTAAAAGTGGCAAAGAAAACCTGTTTAGTAGCCAAAAACACAGGAACACAAACTAGAAATAAAATACAAGTGGCAGACACAAAACAGGATAGTATAACAAATACTGGGAGCGTGTACAAAATGAACCCACAATTCCTCTTTTGTGTTCAAGAAAATATAACCCTTACCCATAACCAAAATGCAGCATCCAAAAAGTGGTGCACACAAAAAGGATAGTTAAAGAAACATTGCTAACATACAGAAAATACACATAATGACCTGTTGGATGCCCGCCAACATCAAAATTAAAAGAGAACAACATTAGAAGGCTGTATGAAACAAAACAAAATAAGAACACTCTATCCCCCCCCAAAAAAACAAATAAAAACATAACGTAAATAGAAGTGGTGGACACTAAACAGGATCCAATACTAAATATTGTAAATGTATCAAACATTAATATAACATTCCTGTTTCAGCTCCAACAACATATAACCCTGACCGATAAGCCAAATGCAACATAACAAAACTGGGAGACACCAAACAGGATAGTTCAACAAACATTGCTTATATATAGAAAAAATGCAACTAACATTAGTGTTTAGTCTGCAACAAACTACACCATAACCAAAAAAGAAAATCTATCAATACTAAATAGACCCCCAACAAACAGGATAGTACAATCAATATTTCAAAATAGGAATAATATTATTTGCCCCCAAAAAATGAAGATGCTGTTGTTCCAAAACAAAATACAATAAAACAACATTTGTCTTTCTTTTTTCCAACAGACACTGCTTGTAGACTGTCGGACTACCATTTAAAACACCGGATCCAGGGATATTTACCGACAACTAACAATTCAAATAAGGTATAGAACAAGTGAAATAATAGAAAAAACAGCAACAAAAAAAAAAAAACAGCAATGACAACCTGAAAAATTTACACAACTAACAAACAACGCTAATGAGGCACGCCAAAAAACAGCCTTCAGAAAATATTACTGACACATTTCAAGTGTAAGAAGCAAGCCTCTTTTACCTACCCCAAACTCTAAAGCTAGACCAGAAATTAAAAGTAAGATCCCAAAACTCAAATACACAAAACAAGATAGTCCAACAAATAATGTTAACACATAACAAATTTAACAATAAATCCACTTCTCAGGGCCATAAACTACAACATTAAAACCACAACCTAAATACACACACAAACTAAGATGCTACAACTAATATTAGTAACACGTAGAAAAATAGACAAAAAGGGCTCTTTTAGGAAGCACATCCTATATCCCCAAAAATAGAAGATATTCCCACAATTACAACAAGCGCCTACACGAAACACAAAGAAAATAGAAATGATTGCAAAATTTAACACATTTCATACAAAATTCATCTGCCTCTCCTACACTTATAAGCCAAACTAAAAACATAAAAACTGAAAAGGAACCTCCCCCCAAAAAAACAATTAGAACAACACACATACATTTTACACAATAAACACATTTCAATTAGAAGAACCTATCATCCTAAACAGACTAAACAAATCTATAATCACAACACTGTTGCACAGAACAAACCATTGTAAGTAACTCAACTAATAATACATTTCTTTGATTTACAGATTAGGATGGCTGATACAGACAACAAACAAGAGAAGATAAGAAGCCAAACTAGAGAACGACAAAAAAAGATGGGCAAACCAGCAGACGCCCGAGCAGAAGGAAATTTGCAGAGAAAAAGAACGCAAAAGACTTGCAAGCAAAAGACTGTCAGCTGAAAAATTGCAATCTACACCAAAGAAAGCTATAAAAAAATAAAAGCATATAGAACCTGTTCCAGAACAATCATCTAACATTTCTAATGATGAATTACAAACTGAAACTGATATATGCTCTTCAAATCGTCCTTTACTTAAATATTTAGCAGTAAAGTTTCATAGTTATGGTGACATGAATATTCTCTGTCAGTTTTGTGAGGCTTATCATTTCAAACAGGAAAGACCCAGATATGGCAAGTTTATAAGTTGCTGTCAAAAAGGCAAGGTCAAACTTCCAGAACGACAACAATTCCCACCATATTTACAAAGCATTATGACTGAGCCTGCTTTTCCCAACTTCAACAATCTCAAAACTAACATAAGATCATACAATAGTGCCATAGCCTTTGCATCTATGGGGGCAACATTAGCTGCTAATGTACCAGGACACGGCCCTTACTGCTTTAAAGTCCAAGGAAAAATTTACCACTTCACATTTACGTCCAGAGGAAGGAGAGCAACGAAAATTTGCTCAACTATATGTCCTATATACCATGGAAGCTGTTGACCAACGTATGCAGCTTCAAGAAAATAAAAAATGCCTATCCAGTGTTTTCATAGAGCTAGATCAAATTATTGCCAATAACCCCTACACTCAACTTTATAAATAATTAGCTGAAGTAGAAAAGGAACAACAACTTCATGCAGAAAGACATCAATTGCCAATCCCAAAGGTCAACATGGTGCTTAAAAGAGATCGACATACTGATGTAACTGGAATTTAACCTTCTTAATTGTATATACATAATATTGGGTGAACTCTTTTCACAATGCTGCAGAGCTATTGAATTTATAATAGATCTTAAATAGTACTTTTATAGTACAATAGACTCCCGGTTAACGGCACCCATGGAGATTGGTAGATGCCGGATAAATGTAATTTCTGGTTGCTTGAGAGTTACATATAAAAGAGGCCGAGATTAGCTGCACATAGGATGCTCTGCTAAGTATATGTGTCAGTGAGTGCTGTTCTAGCAGCAGCAGCTTTCACTGCTCACTTACACACAGGTACATTCGGCTGGAGGGTGCGGTGCTGAACCCGGGGAATGTAACGCCAACACTGCCCTTGCTCAGTCTCTCATGCCAGGGGAATGTAACGCCAACACTGCCCTAGCTCAGTAACTCATGCCCAGGGAATGTAACGCCAACACTGCCCTAACTCAGTCACTCATGCCCGGGGAATGTAACGCCAACACTGCCCTGGCTCAGTCACTCATGCCCAGGGAATGAAACTCCAACACTGCCCTAACTCAGTCACTCATGCCCAGGGAATGTAACACCAACACTGCCCTGACGTAGTCACTCATGCCAGGGAATGTAACACCAACACTGCCCTGGCTCAGTCTCTCATGCCAGGGGAATGTAACGCCAACACTGCCCTGACTCAGTCACTCATGCCCGGGGAATGTAACGCCAGCACTGCCCTGACTCAGTCACTCATGCCAGGGAATGTAACGCCAACACTGCCCTGGCTCAGTCACTCATGCCGGGAAATGTAACGCCAACACTGCCCTGACTCAGTCTCTCATGCCGGGGAATGTAACGCCAACACTGCCCTGACTCAGTCACTCATGCCAGGGAATGTAACGCCAACACTGCCCTGGCTCAGTCAGTCATGCCCGGGGAATGTAACGCCAACACTGCCCTGGCTCAGTCACTCATGCCGGGAAATGTAACGCCAACACTGCCCTGACTCAGTCACTCATGCCGGGGAATGTAACGCCAACACTGCCCTGACTCAGTCACTCATGCCGGGGAATGTAACACCAACACTGCCCTGGCTCAGTCACTTATGCCCGGGGAATGTAACGCCAACACTGCCCTGGCTCAGTCACTCATGCCGGAGAATGTAACCCTAACACTGCCCTGACTCAGTCACTCATGCCTGGGAAATGTAACCCTAACACTGCCCTGACTCAGTCACTCATGCCCGGGGTATGTAACCCTAACACTGCCCTGGCTCAGTCACTCATGCCTATCTACTTCCAGATAAAATCAAATCGCAGAAACGTACAGGGGATGAAATCTAGGTGCCTGTAAGCATTTTGTGGCATCATAACCTGGCTCCTGGCATTTGTTGAGCCCTGTAAATCTTAATTTGTATTTAAAGTACATGATTCTATTTTTTTCTGGTTGCTTGAGGGTTCGGATTGCTGTAATCATGTCAATAAGAGTGATCTTTTACTTCACTATCACTCTGTTCATTTTGATAGGATTGAGTTGTGAATTAGGGTGGGAGTAATTATACAGTAATGGCTTTTATACTGTATTCATTTTAAGTGTTTTAATGATGATAGCTGTGGCGGGTATTAGTCCATATATCAGAGCATACTTAAACATAACTTTCATAGGGCCTTATTCAATTGAAATTTGCTATAATTACAGAGCGATTCAATTGAACAAGCCTGCAACTTACAGGCCGAAAGCCTAACCCGTAAACCATGTAATCATGAGTAGCATTTCAGAGCGTGAACATGATCAATTAAGCAAGGCCGTAACTACTGATTTAGAGACAGCCAATAGAAAATGAGACCGACATCATGACATCAGTAAAGGATGGAGGTTACATGTCAATCAATTAGCATTTAGGAGCCTGATATGCGATCAGACTTGCAATCCGGCAATGTACACAATAAGAAAATGAATGAAGGAAATGTTCTAGTCCATGTGGGTGGCCTGATATGTATTAACTCATTGATTCCTAAAATTGATATACAACCGAAATTACACATAAAAAAATATTTTTTGATTGCAGATTTACGAGCTTGAGGCTGTTGTGCAATTAATTCTAATGTATTTCATCACTTTCCCCATCTTTTAAAGTGTAGTATTGATTTTTTATTTGCATTTACAGTGCTACGAACAGGGGTTAAACCCCCTTTTGAGTCCTATCTGGTACCCGTTGGATTTCCTTCTACATTTGACATTTACAATTGTGAAAATATTTGCGGGCTTGAGGAACTGTAGCAATTGAATAGCGATTTTGCGATTGTAACTGTTGCGAGCTTGAAAGATCAAAGGCTTAGATTTGTTGTAAGTTACTATTTTTACAACCGCAGGGATTTTCAGCCTGTAACCTGTAGATCGTTTCCAGCACGCAAAAAGACGCCAATTGAACAGCAAATTAGTTTACGGGCTCCTGTAAAGAACGATAGCTCAATTGAATCAAGGCCATAGTATACCATAAAAGTGCACTATTTTTACTAAATAGTAATTCCTTCAGATATTCTAAATATCTTCAGTCATTTAACCACAGATTCTATTCTTTGTTCCCACCAAGTACTCAGTCTCTATCTCCACCAGCCTGGTGGCATCACGTACTAATTCTATATGAAAGAATATTCATTTCTAATTCCCTACAGGTGGATATTTATTTTTAGTTTCCCATGAACCTTTTTCCACCCATTAAGAAATAGATCTCCATTGACCCTATATACATTTCATTTTGCAATGTATGATTCCTTTCTTTGTTATGTGCTTATAACGTTTTCCCAATTAATTGTTTCCACCCAGGGAGAAATAGATCTCCATTGACCCTTTTCCTTTTGTCCTGTGTGATTCTTTGATTTGTTATGTGCACACATTGAAATGTTTTTAACACAGCATGGAAGGGTGAATGACTCTGATGCTTTGAGAGAGCAAGCTAATGTCGGACGTCGACATCTGACATCAGCACCAGATTTGCCCTATCGAGTTTCTCCGCCCACCAGCGCTATCTCAAAGGGAGCATCGGCAAAAGGAAAAGGGTCAATGGAGATCTATTTCTCCTAGTGTGGAAAAAGTTAATTGGGAAAACTAAGATTACATATCCCGCAAGGGATCTGTGTGCACTCCATGTTTAGTTGTGTGCGCTCATCTCAGGGTATGTGTGGGGCGCACAGCTTAGAGGGAACAGTAAATGAGGGGGATGTATGATTACATCAAGAAATATCGCAGTCAATTCTTATTCAATTAAAAAATAACTTTATTGACATTTATGAGTCTTTCCGTACCTAAAAGCATAGTTTTTTTTATTTTCAAGCCCTTTAAACTCATTGCTTTGTTTGATGAAACAACTGTACATAGAAAATAGGAAAATTAATGGAAGGGGATATTAAGGTTAAAAAAAAACATAAAGATTATATAAAAAATATATATAGCTTAGTTTACAGGTCCACAAATGTATTATGAGTGCTCAGCATGATGGTGTAGAGCAAAGTCCATACGTTCTGGATCCCTTAAATCGAAAGGTTATTGGTAACCAAGCAAAAAGCAGCAATGTACAGCCCAGCATCATATCATGTATTGTAATAATACAAGCTGATACATTAGTACAACTTACTGCTCTATTAACGTGATTTACAACTCAGATATCCATAGATCTTTATGAGCTTGCTAATGTTTTTAATTACTTACATTTATATGAGTGAAGTAGAATTGCATGATGTGTCATGTTGATGTGTAATGGCGGACTCATATTAAACCCTTACCCACATTCCATACATACAACTGGTCTTTATCCTGTGTGAGTTTCTTGTGTCATTTCAAATCTTACTGAAACATTTTCTCGTGATAGTTTCAGATCATGCAAATGGTGTTTATCCTGTGTGAGTTCTCATGTGTCGCTTGAGATGTGAGGCCTGACTGAAACATTTCCCACATTCAGAACATGGAAAAGGCTTTTCTCCTTTATGCGTCCTCTTATGTTTATTAAGATCTGAGAGCTGACTGAAACATTTCCAACATTCAGAACATGGAAAAGGTTTTTCTCCTGTATGAGTCATCTTATGGCTATTAAGAGCTGAGAGATGACGGAAACATTTCCCACATTCAGAACATGGAAAAGGCTTTTCTCCTGTATGAGTCCTCTTATGTTTATTAAGATCTGAGAGCTGACTGAAACATTTCCAACATTCAGAACATGGAAAAGGCTTTTCTCCTGTATGAGTCATCTTATGGCTATTAAGAGCAGAGGACTGACTGAAACATTTCCCACATTCAGAACATGGAAAAGGTTTTTCTCCTGTATGAGTCCTCTTATGTCTATTACGAGCAGAGAGATTACTGAAACATTTCCCACATTCAGAACATGGAAAAGGCTTTTCTCCTGTATGAGTCCTCTTATGGATATTAAGATCTGAGAGATGACTGAAACATTTCCCACATTCAGAACATGAAAAAGGCTTTTCTCCTGTATGAGTCCTCTTATGTGTATTAAGGTGTGAGGCCTGACTGAAACATTTCCCACATTCAGAACACGGAAAATGCTTTTCTCCTGTATGCGTCATCTTATGTCTATTAAGATGTGAGGGAAGACTGAAACATTTCCCACATTCAGAACACGGAAAAGGCTTTTCTCCTGTATGAGTCCTCTTATGGCTATTAAGAGCTGAGAGATGACTGAAACATTTCCCACATTCAGAACATGGAAAAGGCTTTTCTCCTGTATGAGTCCTCTTATGTATATTAAGGAGTGAGACCCGACTGAAACATTTCCCACATTCAGAACATGGAAAAGGCTTTTCTCCTGTATGAGTCATCTTATGTGTCTTAAGGTGTGA
This sequence comes from Discoglossus pictus, assembly GCA_027410445.1. Taxonomy (NCBI): domain Eukaryota; kingdom Metazoa; phylum Chordata; class Amphibia; order Anura; family Alytidae; genus Discoglossus; species Discoglossus pictus. The sequence goes on from JAPZIH010000711.1 coordinate 7,157,041, forward strand.
GAGATGACTGAAACATTTCCCACATTCAGAACATGGAAAAGGCTTTTCTCCTGTATGAGTCCTCTTATGTACATTAAGATCTGAGAGATGACTGAAACATTTCCCACATTCAGAACACGGAAAAGGCTTTTCTCCTGTATGAGTCCTCTTATGGCTATTAAGAGCTGAGAGATGACTGAAACATTTCCCACATTCAGAACATGGAAAAGGCTTTTCTCCTGTATGAGTCCTCTTATGTACATTAAGATCTGAGAGATGACTGAAACATTTCCCGCATTCTGAACATGGAAATAGTTTTTCTACTGTGTTACGAATGTGGTCTTCTCCAATGTTATTCCAAATCTTGGATCCATCTGTTGAAAAAAAAAAAAGAGTAAATTCTGACAGCTTTAACATTCTTCTATATGGAAATAATTAGTTAGTATATACCTATTATAGTAATTATCATCAATTAAAGAGACCAATTTGCAGTTAATAAAAAGTCAAATCATACAAAAACAAAGCAAAATATGTCTGAATGTACAGTATATAGAGTGCAGTGTGATCCGGTGCATACCAATTATCATCAATTATGGTCTGTTGTTTAACTAAATCTTTCAGTCTGCAAAGTGTTATTTAAAAGAAAAAACGAATACTGTATAAACACAAACTTTACATATTGCAACTTCTACATGCAATTATTGCCTGCTGCAGGCTGTCATTTTTTATGCCTGTTACTGGGTGGGTGTTTCTGTAAACTAACAATCTGCCCATTAGCTCTGCGGAGAGCACCGACTGTAGTTACTGACACTTTCCCACTGTGCAGATACAAACTTCCTGTGTGTGCAAAGTCTTCTATCAGGAATTGTGCTAATGAAAATAAAATGGCAGATTGGGGTCATTACACCAGCAAATAAGAAATGTTCCCTAGTGTTTATGATTTATGAGGATTATATGAAAGAGATTTTGAATCAATTAAGTGATAACAATATCTACATAAAGTTGAATAATGACATCACAGTGGAGTATTAAGCCTGCCGATACAAATACTCTTTTATATGCTTAATCTTTTCATCCATTATCATTGAAAAAGGATGACCTTACCCAGATGCTGAGAGTGTGGAGATTAAATAGTAATAGGAATAAAATAGTAGATGCTGTTAATAAAATGGGCACTACGTTTTCTGAGGTTATATTAGTAAAGAAATTGTACTAAGTGTTCAGAGGGCACTTGGAATGCCCCACCGACCATCCCCAATAGGGATCCCCATGGTATCTAAAAATAGTCCTCTACCATAGGGGTCCCTATGGACTTCCATAGTACCCTAATCCTCTACCATGGGGGTACCTGTAAAAATCCATAATATCTTAACACCTAACTAAAATGTATGTAAATAATAAAAACTTAATTTACTAAAGATAAATAATTACAATAAAAATAAAATAAATTAAAATAAAAAAACTACAATTTAAAATAAAAACATTACATTGAAATGAACATTTAGGTCCGTAGGGAGTGAGGTAAGTGTGTAAATGTATGTGTAGAGTCCATAGGGAGTGAGGTAAGTGGGTGAATGTATGTGTAGGGTCTATTGGGAGTGAGATAAGTGTGTGAATGTACGTGCAGAGTCCATAGGGATTGAGGTAAGTGGGTGAATGTACGTGTAGGGTCCATAGGGATTGAGGTAAGTGGGTGAATGTACGTGTAGAGTCCGTAGGGATTGAGGTAAGTGGGTGAATGTACGTGTAGAGACAATGGGGATTGAGGTAAGTGGGTGAATGTACGTGTAGGGTCCATAGGGATTGAGGTAAGTGGGTGAATGTACATGTAGAGACAATGGGGATTGAGGTAAGTGGGTGAATGTACATGTAGGGTCCATAGGGATTGAGGTGAGTGGGTGAATGTACATGTAGAGACCATGGGGATTGAGGTGAGTGGGTGAATGTACATGTAGGGTCCATAGGGATTGAGGTGAGTGGGTGAATGTACATGTAGAGACCATGGGGATTGAGGTGAGTGGGTGAATGTACATGTAGAGACCATAGAGTGCATCTGTGCACAATCTGTGCTGAGCTCACAGTTTACTTGCAAATAATCACATATAATTAATGTCAAACTGCGAGTCATTGTCACACTTTGCGAGCTAGCAAAGCGAGGGCCGCTGCTCTGGCCGCAAATGCGCACCTCGCAAAGGCTCCCACATCAGCAGCAAAGAGCCAAAGGGACTTAGAAAAAAAACAATAACGCGGAATGAGGAAATAGGGACTTAAAAAAAATAAAAAATATGAAGTTAATGGCCGAAACGCGTAAAAAACACCAAAAACACATAAAAATAAAAGCAAAATATAAAAAACAAGCATCACACACAGCACGGGGAGACAGCCATGGCGTCTGGGAGTGAGGTTGCACGCACATTTAGATCGCATTTAAGAAGTTTCCGCACTTGAAAATTGAATAAGAGAGAAAAAAAATGACGGATGAAAAAAATAAAAATGAGGCTAAAAGACACAGAGCTGCGAAAATCACGGCCAGGAAAGTACGAGTTAGCCAGGAACGTAGCAGATACAAAATATACCATTACAAGGGATGGACGGAAAATGCTCGCGAGCCAAGTAACACATTTTACATCACTTACTTACAACTCATAACATTAGGATTCTAAAATGCCGCCTTACCCGCCTAAACAAAACGGTTTGGCCTTGCGCACGCAGCCTATTTACACTGCACACTTGCCACATTGCTAACAAATTCTAGACCTTCCCCTCACCCTTATCAAGCTCTCTGAGCTATCCATTATGATAATGAGTTGCACAAAGAATGCTGCATATCTCAATAATGATGTACTATAGAGATAAATAGCTATTGCAATGTATAGACCATTTCACTTCAAGAAAAAATAAACATATTGTTAGGGTGACAGAGTGACGTTACAGAATGTATTATTAATGTTCTTATTGTGTATTACTTCCTCACCTTCCCTGATATCCCCAGGACTCTCCTCCTCCTTCACCTGCTGCTGATCTCTTATATTCAGATCTTCTTGTTCAACCTTGGACACAACTGGAGGCTTCACATCTAAAGGTCCTACAGATAGAGATAAACAGATTATAGACCTTCACTATTGTAATTATTTACTATCAATCTGGTGTTTGTGTCTTAAAATCTATTTAATTCACCTTTATCATGAGCTGCGATGTGTGTAAAACTTCTTGGGTGAGAGATGAAGGATAAATACATCCCAATAAGTACAGAAGTAAGTGATAATTGTCCATAAGATATTACTCACCTTCACTGATATTTACAGGAATTTCCTCCTCTTTAATCTCCCGGGGACTCCTCATATTTGTCTCTTCTTCTTGGTCAGACTCTGGGAGACCTGATGGTGTCACTTTGTCACTGTCTGTACAAATAAACATGAGACGGTCACACGCTGGGATTTGTTACACGTCTTTATGGTCTGTACAAATAAACATGAGACGGTCACACATGGGATTTGTTACATGGCTTTATGGTCTGTACAAATAAACATGAGACGGTCACACATGGGATTTTTTACACGACCCTGCACGACTTGCGCATCAGACAGATGATAGAGAGTGACAGAGGTACACACTTTACTTCTGCAGTAATGCAAGCTCTCTGTGGTATCTTGGGAATAGAGCAGAGACTCCATGTCCCTTATCACCCTCAGTCATAGATAGATAGACAGACAGATAGACAAAGGGGTAGATAGATAGAGATAGATAAATAGATAGATAGATAAATATATAGATAGGTAGAGGGATAGATAGATAGATAGAGAGATAGATGATAGAAAGATAGACAGAGAGATAAATTGATAGATAGAGGGATAGAGATATAGATAGACAGACAGACAGATATAGATAGGTAGATAGATATAGACAGACAGAGGGATAGATAGATAGATAGATAGATAGATAGAGGGATATATAGATAGATAGAGATAGATAGACAGATTGAGGGATAGATATATAGATAGATAGACAGATAGAGATAGACAGATAGATTGAGGGAAAGATATATAGAGGGATAGATAGAGGGATAGATAGAGGGATAGATAGATAGAAGGATAGATAGAGGGATAGATAGATAGACAGACAGAGGGATAGATAGATAGACAGAGAGCTAGATTATAGATAGAGGGATAGATATATAGACAGATATATATATATATATGATAGATACATAGAAAGATAGATAGATAGACAGAGAGCTAGATTGTAGATAGATAGAGGGATAGATATATAGATAGATAGAGATATAGATAGATAGAGATATAGATAGAGGGATAGATAGAGATAGATAGACAGACAGAGATAGATAGATTGAAGGAAAGATATATAGTGGGATAGATAGAAGGATAGATAGAGGGATATATATATATATATATATATATATATATATATATATATATATATAAAAAGATAGCTAGACAGACAGACAGAGGATTGAGGGATAGATATATAGAGGGATAGATAGATAGAGATATAGATAGATAGACAGATAGAGTGATAGAGATATAGATAGAGGGATAGATATATAGATGGAAAGATATAGATAGGTAGATAGATAGAGATAGATATAGACAGACAAACAGAGGGATAAATAGATAGATAGATAGACAGACCGATAGAGGGATAGATAGATATATAGAGGGATAGATAGGTAGAGGGATAGATAGACAGATAGATATATAGTAGGATAGATAGATATATATTTATATATATATATATATATATATATATATATATATATATATATATATATAGAAAGATAGATAGACAGACAGATACATTGAGGATAGATAGAGGGATAGATAGATAGACAGAGAGATAGATATAGATAGATAGACAGACAGAGATAGGTAGATAGATAAATATAGACAGACAGACAGAGGGATAGATAGGTAGAAAGATAGATATATAGTAGGATAGATAGTGGGATAGATAGATTATAGATAGAGATATAGATAGATAGACAGACAGAAAGAGGGATAGATAGACAGATATATAGATGATAGACAGAGGGATAGATAGATAGACAGCCCCTCTCCCATCCCTCTGTATATATAGTATAATATCATTATATCCGGTATCACTTCCGGTCTTTATCCCACTCGCACCTGATAACCAGTCACAGACACAAATAACTTCCTGTATTATCTCCTGATCAGTAATTGGAACATTAATCTCTTTATTTACCTGCTCAGAGCCCGGACACACACCCGGATCCGCTCAAGGCCGCACCAGCTGACCGGACCGGAAGTGGATGTACCGGAAGTCCCACAATGCATAGCGGCACAAACAGGATCCCCTCGTCACATTAGGGGGCGGGTCTCTAATGTAATCTTGTTTCCATGGTGACGCTTTGTATATACATCTGTCTCTCACTCTGCACATACAAATGTAAAGATAGGACTGATTGTGTTATTGTATTGATCACTGTGTGCCGAGACAGGAAGCTGCACAGACCCGGGGATACAAGGGATACACACAGAGGGGTCTGGAGCTGTGACACCATACTGGGAGAGGGGGAGAGAGAGAGGAAGGGGGAGAGGGAGGGAGAGAGAGAGAGAGGGAGGGGGGGAGAGAGAGGAAGGGGGGGAGAGGGAGGGAGAGAGGAAGGGGGAGAGAGAGAGGGAGGGGGCGAGAGGGGGAAGGGAGGGAGAGAGAGGGGAAGGGGGAGAGAGAGAAAGAGGGGGAGAGAGAGAGAAAGGAGAGGGGGGAGGGAGGGGGAAAGAGAGAGGTGGGGCGAGAGAGGGGTCTGGAGCTGTAACACCATACTGGGAGAGAGAGAGAGAGGGGAGGGGGAGAGAGAGAGGAAGGGGGAGAGGAAGAGGGGAAAGGGAGGGAAAGAGAGAGGGAGGGGGAGAGAGAGGGGGAGAGGGAAGGACGGAGAGAGAGGGAAGGGAGAGAAAGAGGGGGAGAGAGAGAGAAGGAGGGAGGACAAGAGAGGGAGGGGGAGAGAGAGGGGATGGGGAGAGAGAGAAGGAGAGAGGGGCAGAGAGAGAAGGAGGGAGAGAGAGGGGAGGGGGATAGAGAGAAAAGGAGGAAGGGGGAGAGAGGGAGGGAGGGGAGAGAAGGGGAGAGTGAGGGAGGGGGAGAGAGAGAAGGAGGGAGGGGGAGAGAGAAGGAGGGAGGGGGAAAGGGAGGAGAGAGAGAGAAGGAGGGAGGTGAAGAGAGAAGGGGGGGATGGGGGGAGGGGAAGAGAGAGAAGGAGGGGGAAAGAGCGAAGGAGGGAGGTGGAGAGAGAAGGAGAGGGATGGAGGGGAAGGGAGGGAAAGAGAGAGGGGTCTGGAGCTGTGACATCATGGAGAGGGAGGGAGAGAGAGGGAGAAGGAGGGAGAGGAAAGAGAGAGAAGGAGGGGGAGTGAGAAGGAGAGATGGGGAGAAAGAGAGAGAAGGAGGGGGAGGGAGAGAGAGAGGGGTCTGGAGCTGTGACATCATACTGGGAGGGGGGAGGGAGAGGGAGGTAGACAGAGAGAGAGGGGGGGGAGAGAGAGAGAAAGGAGAGGGGAGAGGGAGGGGGAAAGAGAGAGGGGTCTGGAGCTGTGACACCATACTGGGAGAGAGAGAGAGAGAGGGGAGGGGGAGAGAGAGGAAGGGAGAGGGGGAGTGGGGGAGAGGGGGTAGGGGGAGAGAGAGAAGGGGAGAGAGAGGGAGGGGGAGAGGAAGAGGGGAAAGGGAGGGAAAGAGAGAGGGAGGGGGAGAGAGAGGGGGGAGAGAGAGGGAAGGGAGAGAAAGAGGGGGAGAGAGAGAGAAGGAGGGAGGACAAGAGAGGGAGGGGGAGAGAGAGGAGATGGGGAGAGAGAGAAGGAGAGAGGGGCAGAGAGAGAAGGAGGGAGAGAGAGGGGAGGGGGATAGAGAGAAAAGGAGGAAGGGGGAGAGAGAGAGGGGAGGGAGACGGGAGGGAGAGAGAGAAAGGGGGAAAGAGGGAGGGAGGGGAGAGAGAGAGAAGGAGGGAGGGGGAGAGAGAAGGAGGGAGGGGGAAAGGGAGGGGAGAGAGAGAAGGAGGGAAGGGGAGAGTGAGGGAGGGGGAGAGAGAGAAGGAGGGAGGGGAAGAGAGAAGGAGGGAGGGGGAAAGGGAGGGGAGAGAGAGAAGGAGGGAGGTGAAGAAAGAAGAAGGGAGAGAGAAGGAGGGGGATGGGGGAGGGGAAGAGAGAGAGAGAAGGAGGGGGAAAGAGCGAAGGAGGGAGGGGGAGAGAGAAGGAGAGGGAAAGAGGGAGGGAGGGGAAGGGAGAGGGGAAAGGGAGGGAAAGAGAGAGGGGTCTGGAGCTGTGACATCATGGAGAGGGAGGGAGAGAGAGGGAGAAGGAGGGAGAGGAAAGAGAGAGAAGGAGGGGGAGTGAGAAGGAGAGATGGGGAGAAAGAGAGAGAAGGAGGGAGGGGGAGGGAGAGAGAGAGGGGTCTGGAGCTGTGACATCATACTAGGAGGGGGGGAGGGAGAGGGAGGTAGACAGAGAGAGAGAGAAAGGGGGAGAGAGAGGGAGGGAGGGGAGAGAGAGAGAAAGGAGAGGGGGGAGTGAGGGGGAAATAGAGAGGGGGGCGAGGGAGCAAGAGAGGGGTCTGGAGCTTTGACACCATACTGGGAGAGAGAAAGAGGGGAGAGAGAGAGGGGGAGAGAGAGAGAGGAAGGGAGAGAGAGAGGGAGGGGGCAGGGAGTGGGGGAGGGAGGGGAAGAGAGATTGGGAGAGAGAGAGGGGGTAGGGGGAGAGAGTGAAGGGGAGGGGGAGAGAGGGAGGGGGATGGTGGGAGGGATGGGGAGAGTGAATGAGGAGGGGGAGAGAGAGGGAGACAGGGAGTGGGGAGAGAGGGGGGTCTGGAGCTGTGACATCATACTGGGAGAGAGTGAGGGAGAGAGAGAGGGGGGAGGGAGGGAGGGGGAGAGGGAGGAGGGAGAGTGAGAGGGGGTAGGGAGGGGGAGAGAGGGGGCAGGGATAGAGAGAGAGGGAAGGAGGGAGGGGAGAGAGAGAAGGAGGGAGGGGGAGAAAGAGAAGAGAGAGGAGGAGAGAGAGGGGAGGGATAGAGGGGAGGAGGAGAGAGGGAGGGGAGGGAGACAGAGGGAGGGAGTGGGAGGGGAGAGAGAAGGAGGGAGAGAGAGGGGGGAAGAGAGAGAGAAACGAGATGGGGGAGGGAGGGGGAGAGAGAGAGGGGTCTGGAGCTGTGACACCATACTGGGAGAGAGAGAGAGGGGAGGGGAAGAGAGGGAGAGAGAGAGGAAGGGAGAGAGAGAGAGGGAGGGTGTTAAGGTACAAAGACCTATATGTCCCAGCATTTGGGTAGTGTGCGTTGTGCAGCCTGGATAGTAAGTCTGACGATCTTTACTACCAACATGTCCTTTGGTCAATAATACATCTTTACTCAAGTTGTGATGAAAATTAAGAACACTTTATTGAATTGGTTCAGCTTATTTAAAACCTTGCACCACACATTATAGGGAGTGGCTACCTTTAGCCAAACCCCCATCCCCCCTGGGCCAATGGAGTAACTCTTACAATCAGTTAATTACCTCTGTCTAATCAGACGGGGCTAATCTGTGGGAACTTTTAGTGTCCGCCCCCGGGGCCGCCTTTAGGGGCGTCAATCTAATTCATTCTTGCCCAGGTAGGAGAAGGAAGAACATGTCTCTCTCTCTCTCTCTGCCCCTGGTTCTGGGGCAGAGAAACCCTGTAGACAGGCCATATAGTTGGTGCCTGTATGTCTGCTCTTCTGCAGTGCATGTTAGATAACCTTTGCCCTCAAACCATCTGGCACCAGTCACTACACGCTCATAGATGGGGCTGGTACTAATCTGTAACACATTTTCATATTTGTCCCCATAACTCACCGGTCATGCCACTCACATACCACTCACACATCACATTGACTCTATCGCCTGATTCTCATTAAAATGAGTATAAACATCATGCATGGGGGGACATTGTAAGGGATTTATCCATGGCTAGGGGTACATACACGTTTAATATTTATACTATGCAGATGGATCTTTCACACGGCTCCTTCCATGTGGGACACTCCGGCAGACCCGGATTGACCCTTTGGCGGGTCAACTTGGGGATGACCGGACTAGGAGGTGGTAGGGGTGTCCATTTGCCGGGACAATCCATCAGCATTCCCGTTCTGCTTACCGGGTCGGTAGCTGATGGTGAAGTTATAAGGTTGTAGGGCTAAACTCCACCGCAGCAGCCTACCATTGTCTCCTGAGACCCGGTTAAGCCAGACAAGGGGATTGTGGTCCGTTATAAGGGAAAATTCCTGTCCGTATAAATAGTGGCTCAACTTCTTCAAGGCCCAGACCAGGGCTAAACACTCCTTCTCTACTGCCGCATAGCTCACTTCCCGAGGTAATAACTTTCTGCTGAGATATGCGACAGGGTGCTCTCCTCCATCTTCCCCAACCTGGCTCAGCACAGCCCCCAGTCCATACATGGAAGCATCTGTATGAACAAGAAAACGTTTGTTAGGGACTGGAGCAGCCAGGACAGGGGCATTCACAAGAGCCTGCTTCAGTGCCTGAAACGCGGCTTCACAAGCTGGAGACCACAGGACCTGCTTAGGTAAATTATTTTTCGTCAGGTCAGTTAGGGGCTTGGCAATAGTACTGTAGTCTGGGACAAAACGTCGGTAGTACCCTGCTGTCCCCAAGAAGGCTAGCACCTAGGTCTTCGTGATAGGTGTGGGCCAGTTAGCCACTGCCTCTACCTTGGCTGGCTCAGGTCTCTGGCTCCCACACCCCACTCGGTGACCCAGGTACTGTATCTCAGCCATGCCTAGATGGCACTTGTCTGGTTTCAAGGTCAGGCCAGCGGCCCGAATCTTGTCCAGAACCACCCCTACATGTACCAGGTGTTCTTCCCAGGACTCACTGTAGACCGCAATGTCATCCAGGTATGCACAAGCAAATTCTTGGAAGCCATCGAGAAGTCTATCCACCATACGCTGGAAGGTAGCCGGAGCATTCTTCATCCCAAATGGCATGACCTTAAACTGGTACAGGCCAAAGGGGGTGACGAAGGCCGACTTAGGGATAGCATCCCCGGCCAGGGGAATCTGCCAGTAGCCCTTACACAGGTCTATGGTGGTCAGATAGCGTCCCCTGGCAATACGGTCTAATAACTCGTCTACCCGGGGCATTGGGTAGGCGTCAGTGGTGGTCCGCTCGTTGAGCCGCCTGTAGTCCACACAGAACCGGGTGGTCCCATCTTTCTTAGGCACTAGGACTACAGGCGAGGCCCAAGGGCTGTCCGAGTGTTCGATGACTCCAAGCCGAGTCATCTCCTGTATCTCCTTCCGCACTCCTTCTCGGACTGCTTCAGGGATACGGTAGGGTGGCTGTCGTAAGGGACTCTGTCCAGAGGTCTCTACCTTATGTACAGCTAGGGTAGTGTAGCCTGGCTCTTGGGAGAACGTCGCCTGCTTTTCCCACAGAAGCTGTTTGGCCTGTACCTTCTCTGTGGGGCTTAACCTATCCCCTAGCTGTACAAGGCTGGGGAGGTTAGTCTGGGGGTCCTTCTCTAATAAGTCAGGCAGGGGTAAATTCTCTGGGTTGCCTGCAGCCGGTGCACACACTGCAGCAACATCTTCTGGTCTCTCCTGATACTCCTTCAGCATATTCACATGGAAGGATCGCTGAATCCTTTCATCTGCACAGCTGGCTATAAGTTAAGTAGTATCACATACCTGAGCTACTATCTTATACAGGCCCTGTCAAGATGCTTGCATCTTGTTCGTCTTCACAGGTTTAAGCACTAAAACCTTTTGCCCCACCTGGAAGACCCACTGTCGGGCACCCCGATCGTACCACCTCTTCTGTCTCCCCTGGGCCGCCTGGAGATTCCCCCTTGCTATTAGGGACAGTTTCTCTATGCGGTCCCGGAGTTCCAGAACATATGGCACAATGGGAGTTCCTTCCTGTTCTGTCTCTCCCTCCCAGTGTCCTCTAATGAGATCTAGGGGTCCGCGGACCCTTCTCCCATAGAGTAGCTCAAAGGGGGAGAACCCAGTAGATTCCTGAGGCACCTCTCTGTATGCAAATAGCAGATGAGGCAGGAATCGCTCCCAGTCTCTGCAAGTGTCGGTAAAGGTCCTCAACATCTGCTTGAGGGTGCCATTAAATCGCTCGCAGAGACCGTTAGTCTGTGGGTGATATGGTGAGCTAAGCAGCGGTTTAATGCCACACACCTTCCAAAGCTGCTGGGTGAGCCCAGCGGTAAACTGAGTTCCCTGGTCGGAGAGAATCTCCTGAGGGAACCCTACCCTAGTAAAAATCTTAACCAGTGCATCAGCTACTGTCTCTGCCTCAATATTAGACAGCGCTACTGCCTCTGGGTAACGAGTGGCATAGTCCACCACGGTGAGAATATACTTCTTACCTGATGGGCTAGTCCTGGCCAGGGGACCCACAATGTCAACGGCTATGCGGGAAAAGGGTTCCCCAATGATAGGCATAGACATAAGCCTAGCTTTTGGGTGATCCCCCCGTTTACCCACCCGTTGACATGTGTCACAAGTGCTACAGTATACCCGCACATCTCGGTTAAAATTTGGGCCAAAAGAAATTTTGAGTGATCCTATAAGCTGTGCGGCGGGTGCCTAGATGTCCAGCTAATGGCACATCATGCCCAATCCGCAGAATCTCCTATCGGTATTTCGCAGGCACCACCAGCTGCCGTTTCTGTGGAGGGGTATTCTTTTTCTGGGAAGGTTTAGGGATCCTATACAGCCTGTCCCCCACCCACACGTAACGCTCCCCATCTACTCCCTCTTCCCCAGCCTTTGCCCAAGCCCTATACTTTTCCAGGGTCGGGTCCTCCCGGGTTTCCCTCCCGTACGTCTCTGGGGTATCCCAGCCTAAGGGGGTCTGATCTAAGGTGCAAGTCGGGGTAGAGCGTCTTACCTGGGTCTCAGCAGCAGGTGGGTCGGTCTCAGCGGCACGGGTCTGGGCCCGGGTCGTCACAGCATTAACTTCGGCGGGACCCATGGGAGCGTATGCGGAGATAAGAGGGGCAAGGTCATTTCCAAGGAGGACATCAGCTGGTAAATCCCTCATGATCCCCACATTCACATGTCGAGCGCCCACTCCCCAATCCAAATGTATCCGGGCAACGGGTAGGCGAAACACAGCACCTCAGGCTACTCTCATAGCCACAGTGTCTCCGGTGTGTTGGTTCTCAGACACCAAGTGCTTTTGGAGCAATGTCATGGTTGCACCGGTATCCCGCAGACCACTGACCTCCTTCCCGTTTACTTTGACGACTTGCCGGTGTTGTTGTCGGTTATCCCGGTGGGCAGCTTGGACGGGGTCTGCCTCGTGCAGGACGCCCCAACATTCCTCCTCCTCTACGCAGTGGGCAGCAGGCGGAGAGTTGCGCTGGTTTCCGCTGGTGGGTCTCCTCCAAGACTGGGCCTGGTTAGCGGTATTCAGCGGGCACTCCGGTCGTTTGTGCCCCAGCTGCTTGCACCCAAAACACCGGATGGGCGTTGAGTTGTCCCGTGAATTAGACCGGGGCGGCTGAGGGTAGTTATTAGCTGGAGGGGGTGCTGCTGGTCGGTACTCCACTCTGGCAGGAGTCTTAACAATAGCACTGTCCAATTTACGGGCATCCGTGTACTCATCTGCCAGGCGGGCTGCTTCATGCAGGGTGGAGGGTTTACGGTCCCTTACCCACTCTCTGACGCCTGGGGATAATTTCTCAAAACAATGTTCCAGCAGGAACATCTGCAGCACCTCTTCCCCGGATACGGCTTGACACCCCGCCATCCAGTGAGTGGCTGTGCGGTGTACTTTACATGCCCATTCGACGTAGGAATCCCCAGTTAGTTTGGCAGTGTCTCTGAACCGCCTCCGGTATGCCTCCGGTGTAACGGCATACCTGGAGAGCAAAGCTTCCTTTACAGCCACATAATCCCCAATCTCCTCATCAGGAATGGCCCGAAAAGCATCACTGGCCCGGCCGGATAGCTTTCCAGACAATATAGTAACCCAGTCTTCTACGGGTACCTTGTGTAGCGCACATTGCCGCTCAAAATCAGCAAGGTACCCATCAATCTCCCCTTCTGTTTCAATGAAGGATTTAAAAGCTGCAAACTGTACCTTCCTTTTCTCCACCGGGGATGCTAGAACTGGAGCTGCTGCAGCAAAGCTTTGGCGTCGCAGGTTGGCATCCACAGCGTCCATAGCCCGGCTGATGATCTCTGGAGACGGGTTGGGACCATAATGAGCCAGTCTGATTCTTACCGCCCGGTCAAAGCTTGCCTCTTCGGGGGTTCTGTCAGCTGTGCTGGGCCTATTGGTTCCTTCATCCATTTCATTTAGCATCGCAATAATCTCCCCTTTTTTGAGATTACTGGCTTGTCTGCCTCTTTGTTCCAGTAGGTCTTTAAGTGTAGCCCTTTTCAGCCCTTGGTATTGTATTTCCATTAATCTTGGATATAGTTGTCTCTCTGGGCGATGAGGTTCATACCGTCACTAGCCACCAGTGTTAAGGTACAAAGACCTATATGTCCCAGCATTTGGGTAGTGTGCGTTGTGCAGCCTGGATAGTAAGTCTGACGATCTTTACTACCAGCATGTCCTTTGGTCAATAATACATCTTTACTCAAGTTGTGATGAAAATTAAGAACAGTTTATTGAATTGGTTCAGCTTATTTAAAACCTTGCACCACACATTATAGGGAGTGGCTACCTTTAGCCAAACCCCCATCCCCCCTGGGCCAATGGAGTAACTCTTACAATCAGTTAATTACCTCTGTCTAATCAGACGGGGCTAATCTGTGGGAACTTTTAGTGTCCGCCCCCGGGGCCGCCTTTAGGGGCGTCAATCTAATTCATTCTTGCCCAGGTAGGAGAAGGAAGAACATGTCTCTCTCTCTCTCTCTGCCCCTGGTTCTGGGGCAGAGAAACCCTGTAAACAGGCCATATAATTGGTGCCTGTATGTCTGCCCTTCTGCAGTGCATGTTAGATAACCTTTGCCCTCAAACCATCTGGCACCAGTCACTACACGCTCATAGATGGGGCTGGTACTAATCTGTAACACATTTTCATATTTGTCCCCATAACTCACCGGTCATGCCACTCACATACCACTCACACATCACATTGACTCTATCGCCTGATTCTCATTAAAATGAGTATAAACATCATGCATGGGGGGACATTGTAAGGGATTTATCCATGGCTAGGGGTACATACACGTTTAATATTTATACTATGCAGATGGATCTTTCACAGAGGGGGAGTGGGGGAGAGAGAGAGGGCGTAGGGGGAGAGGGGGGTAGGGGGAGCGAGAGAAGGAGGGGGGATAGGGGGAGGGAGGGGAGAGAGGGGAAGGGAGAGAGGGAGAAGGAGGGAGAGAGAGGGGAGGGAGAGAAAAAGGGGGAGAGAGACCGAAGGAGGGAGGGCAAGAGAGGGAGGGGTAGAAAGAGGGGAGGGGGAGAGAGAGAGAAGGAGAGAGAGAAAGGGGAGGGGGAGAGAGAGAGAAAAGGAGAAAGGGGGAAAGAGGGAGGGAGGGGAGAGAGAGAGAAGGAGGGAGAGAGGGGGAGAGAGGGAGGGAGGGGGGAAAAGAAAGAAAGGGGAGAGAGAGAGGGGTCTGGAGCTGTGACACCATATTGGGAGAGAGAGAGAGGGTAGGGGGGGGAGAGAGGGGGAGGAGGAGAGAGAGGGGCAGGGAGGGGGGAGAGAGAGGGAGACAGAGGAAGTAGGAGAGAGGGAGGAAGATGGGGAGAGGGAGAGAAAGAGAGAGAAGGGGGGATGGAGAGAGAGAAGGAGGGAGGGGTAGAGAGAGAGAGGGGAGGGAGAGAGGGGAGGAGGAGATAGGGAGGGGAGGGAGAGAGAGGGAGGTAGAGAGAGAGAGGGGGAGAGAGGGAGGGAGGGGGAGGGGAGAGAGAAGGAGGGAGAGAGGGGGGAAGAGAGAGAGAAAGGAGATGGGGGAGGGAGGGGGAGAGAGAGAGGGGTCTGGAGCTGTGACACCATACTGGGAGAGAGAGAGAGGGGAGAGAGGGGGAGTGGGGGAGAGAGAGGGAGGGGGAGAGAGATTGAGAGAGAGAGGGGGGGTAGGGGGAGAGAGAGAAGGGGAGAGAGAGAAGGAGTGGGATAGGGGGAGGAAGGGGGAGAGAGGGAGGGAGGGGAAGGGAGAGAGGGAGGGAGAGAGGGAGAAGGAGAGATAGAGAGGGGAGGGAGAGAAAGAGGGTTAGAGAGAGAGAAGGAGGGAGGGCAAGAGAGGGAGGGGAGAGAGAGAAGGAGGGAGGGAGGAGA
>JAPZIH010000711.1:7172791-7250291 GCA_027410445.1 Discoglossus pictus
ATTTGTGTCTCCTTTGCCCCCTCCTCTGCCTCCCTTGTGTCTCATTTCCCCCTCCTCTCCCTCCCTTGTGTCTCATTTCCCCCTCTTCTCCCTCCCTTGTGTCTCATTATTCCCCGCCTCTGCCTCCCTTGTGTCTCCTTTCCCCTCGTGTCTTCTGTCCCCCTCACCCTTCTGTTGTGCTGTAACTCACATGCACCTCTCCTGTAGCGCTGCCGTCTCGGTCTCTCTCTCATCTCTGTATTTCTCCCTGTCCCTCTCTCCCCTCTCAGTGATACTTACATCTCCCTGCTCATCCTGCCATCTCGGTCTCTCTCCCCTCTCTGTGTTTCTTTATCTCTCTTCTCCTCACAGTACAGCTCCATCCCATGTGCTTACAAACGCCCGCCCCCACACGCCGCATGACACTCTGGGATTGTAGTCCTAGGCGCGCCTCTTCACTCACACATCGGCCTCAAGCTCACTACAACTCCCAGAGTGCATAGGTGTTTGCAAAGTCCTACGGCCCTTGCCATGAGCGCCTGCCACGCTTATTGCATCCTAAGTCGTGATACAAGAGCCAAGTGTGGGGAGTCAACAGGAAGCCCAGGAGATGGACACCCAGGGAAATACCATCATGTGTGAGTGTACATGTATGACATGTCTGAGGGATGCATGATACAGGGTAGAATTTATATGACTAACCCTACACTGCATACCCCCTGTTCCCTTCCTCCAATTCTCATCTTTTGAAGTCCACACTATCCGCATCTTCTCTACCATCCCTCTGCGAGTAGCTGTGATCTATTGCCCACCTGGATCACCCTCTCAATTTCTGGACAGCTCTGCCGCCTGGCTCCCTCACTTTCTCTTCTCCAATATACCTTCACCCATTCTTGGCGATTTCAACATAGCCACTTACACCCCCACCTCCCCAACAACTGCAAAATGACTTGCACTTACCTCTTCCCTTGGCCTCTCACAATGGACAGACTCCGCAACTCACATTGGTGCACACTCCATTGACCTTATTTTTACTCATCTCTGCACGATCTCCAACCTTGACATCTCCCCACTTCCCCTATCTGACCACCACCTACTAACTTGCAACCTCACCTCATCTTCCGCTCACCACCCTTCTTCAAATCCTGCCACCAGAACACGCAGAAACCTGCAAGCACTCAACTCACAACAATTTTCAAGTGTACTAAAACCCCTTCTCAGCCCTCTCACCACCCTTGCCTGCCCTGACATCGCCACTTCACAGTACAATGCTACTCTAACCTCCACCCTTGACTCTCTTGCCCCCATAATCACAAGCAAACGCCCTCACTCTCATCCACAACCATGGCACACTACACAAACACGCTATCTACAGAGATGCTCACGCACTGCAGAATGAATATGGAGGAAATCTCGCACTTCAGCAGACTTTCTCCACTACAAGTTTACCTTGCCCTCCTACTTGTCTGCCCTCAATCTTGCCAAACAACACGACTTCTCATCACTAATATCCAACCCTAAACGTTTATTTGCTACATTCAACACCCTCCTTTGCCCACCCCCACTTCCTGCCCCTTCTTGTCTAACTGATGACTTTGCCAGACACTTTAAAAATAAAATTAAAACCATCCGAAATGAGCTCTCCTCCCAGCTTGGCCCTATCCCACCATCCTTTCCACAAACCGACAACACCCAACCCTTACCCTTCCCCAATCCCTCCTCCACTATGGATTCCTTTGACCCTGTAACCGAGGATGAAGTATCTACTTTATTATTAACCTCTCACCTTACAACATGTCCTCATGATCCTATTCCTTTACAGCTAATCCCTCCCCTATCCACCGTACATATCCCAGCTCTCACACATCTATTCAACCTCTCCCTAAACACTGGCAGGTTTCCATCCTCCTTAAAACACGCCATAATTACACCCATTCTCAAGAAGCCCTCATCTGACCCAGCTTCTGCCTCCAACTATCGCCCTATCTCACTACTTCCCCTGGCTTCTAAACTGCTTGAGCGGATTGTTTACAATTGCCTCACTTAATTTATTTCCTCCAATTCCCTTCTTGACCCCTTCCAATCTGGTTTCAGTGCCCAACATTAAACAGAAACAGCCCTCACAAAAGTCACCAATGACTTGCTAGCTGCCAAATCAAAGGGTCACTTCTCCATTCTGATTCTCCTTGATCTCTCTGCTGCCTTCGACACAGTTGACCACCCTCTTCTAATCCAAACTCTCCGCTCATTTAGCATCCAGGGCACATCTCTTTCATGGTTCACATCCTATCTAAAAGATCGTACATTTAGCGTCTCTTTCTCTGGCACCTCTTCTTCACCTCTCCCTCTGTCTGTTGGCGTTCCCCAAGGTTCTGTCCTAGGCCCCCTCCTTTTCTCCATCTACACCTCTTCCCTTGGCACCCTCATAAAATCCTTTGGATTACAGTATCATCTCTATGCAGATGATACTCAAATCTACGTCTCTGCACACGATCTATCCCCCTCTCTTTTAGCTCATGTTTCCAACTGCCTCTCTAGCATATCGTCCTGGATGTCTACCCGTCAACTCAAACTCAACATGTCTAAGACTGAACTCCTAATCTTTCCACCCTCTACTACAGCTTCCACTCCTCAAATATCTCTCACTGTTGACAACACCATCATCGCCCCTACCTCCCAGGCCCGTTGTCTTGGGGTTCTACTGGATCCCGCCCTCTCTTTAATTCCTCACATCCAATCAATAACAAAATCTTGCCAGTTTCACCTAAAAAACATCTCCAAAATTCGTCATTATCTTACACAAGACACAGCTAAAATTCTAATACACTCTCTCATCATATCTCAACTCGACTACTGCAATTCCCTCCTTGCTGGCCTACCCATCTCTCGTCTGTCTCCCCTCCAATCCATAATGAACGCCTCCGCTAGACTCATCTTCAATACCAAACGCTCAGTGTCTGCAGCTCCTCTCTGTCAATCACTCCACTGGCTTCCCGTAGCTTCCTGAACCGCATTTAAAATCATGACCCTAACACATAAAGCCCTTAACAACAGCACACCCACTTATATCTCTGCTCTTGTTTCAAAATACTCTCCCAACCGCCCCCTTCGTTCTGCTAACGACCTTCTTCTTTCCTCCTCTCTCATCACCTCCTCTCACTCCCGTCTTCAAGACTTTTCTCGTGCTGCCCCTACTATTTGGAACTCCTTGCCTCGCTTCATTAGATTATCTTCCTGCCTCAAAACTTTTAAAAAATTACTAAAAACACACCTGTTTAAAAAATATTATCACCTTCATCCTTTATAATTACAACTGCACACTCCACAGCTTAATAACACTCCCACCCACAATCTACAGTACAACACACAGACCCCTCAAATCGACTAAATAAATTGCATTCACGTTGCCCTTTTGTATTTGTCAGCCTCTTGTATCACACCTAAACCCTTAGATTGTAAGTTTGCGAGTTTTCAGTTGTTTGTCCGTGTCTTGGAAACAAGCACTATGTACATTTGATTATAAGCTCAAAAACTGGGCCCCCCATTCTTTATAAGGTGTTAAGTTTTTTTGTTTTTGTTATGTACTAAACCCCTGTACAGCGCTACGGAATATGTTGGCGCGATATAAATAAAGATAATAATAATAATACACACTACATTAAATGGCTATTAGGAATATTTAATATTTTCAATCACTGTTCATTCGCCATATCGGAAAATAAACTTTTAGAAAAACTTTCATCAAGTGGAACAAAGTAACCGTGTTTTCTTATTACTATACACAAGTCCTTCTTCATGACTATGTACAGGCAGAATCTCAGATAAAGACACAGATGATGCCCCATGGTACGCTGCTTATTCAGCCCACAAAGTACATTGATATAATCCCTAACCAGGTCACCAGTCCTAAAGCATTCAGTTATATGAAGCCGGCCTTCCTACATTCATACCTTATCAATTCATAAAATGTAATCCTTGTGAGCTGGAGTAAGGATTTCCTTCTTTTACTTTCTTCATCCACACTTTCCTACCCTCTGGATATTTGGACTTCTTTGTCATTAGTGTCTATGGACTGAGATGTTATTACTCTGCTTAACAAGTGTGGCCCATCGGCCTTGTGTATGTACCATGAGGGCCCAGAGCCCATACTGCTAGGTTATGATGTCCTTCTAGGCTCTAATTGTGGTTATTTGTAAGTGTGAAATGTGTTAGGTACAAAAATTATCCAATGGGGCTTATAAAAATATTTGGGGTTAGATATGCAGTGTATTCCCTTTCTGCCCGCTGGGCTAGGCACCAGCTGGAATTGAACTCTCGGTCACAGCTATTGGTGGCTCCATAGACTTCAATGGGGAACTCGTGGGCATGAATTAAGATATCAAATATAGCAACAAGATTGAAAATAGCAATTGAAACACTTGTTACAAACAGAGGTTAAGTGGTGTCATGTGCTTGTAAGCGATACCCCTTTGATCCGTTATTGACCCATAAATCAATCCCACCTGGGCTAGATCAGACAGGGGGGTAGGGATTGGCTGGTGTCGTTTGCTAAAAGGATAGATCCTGATCTCCACCCATAAATCCATCCCACACGGATTAGATCAAACAGGAGGGTAGGAAATATTAGTAGGTCACATACATCTTAAATGTACATTGATAGGACACATACATCTTACATGTACATTGGTAGGACACATACATCTTGCATGTACATTGATAGGACACATACATCTTACATGTATATTGGTAGGACACATGCATCTTACATGTATATTGGTAGGACACATGTATTTTACATGTATATTGGTAGGACACATGTATTTTACATGTGTATTGGTAGGACACATGCATCTTACATGTATATTGGTAGGACACATGCATCTTACATGTATATTGGTAGGAGACATGCATCTTACATGTATATTGGTAGGAGACATGCATTTCACATGTACATTGGTAGGACACATACATCTTACATGTACATTGGTAGGACACATGCATCTTACATGTATATTGGTAGGACACATGCATCTTACATGTATATTGGTAGGACACATACATCTTACATGTATATTGGTGGGACACATACATCTTACATGTATATTGGTGGGAAACATGCATCTTACATGTATATTGGTGGTAAACATGCATCTTACATGTATATTGGTGGGACACATGCATCTTACATGTATATTGGTGGGACACACACATCTTACATGTATATTGGTAGGACACACGCATCTTACATGTATATTGCTAGGACACACGCATCTTACATGTATATTGCTAGGACACATGCATCTTACATGTATATTGCTAGTACACATGCATCTTACATGTATATTGGTAGGACACATACATCTTACATGTATTTTGGTAGGACACATACATCTTACATGTACATTAGTAGGACACATACATCTTACATGTATATTGGTAGGACACACGCATCTTACATGTATATTAGTAGAAAACATACATCATACATATATATTGGTAGGACACATGCATCTTACATGTATATTGGTAGGACACATGCATCTTACATGTATTTTGATAGGACACATGCATCTTACATGTATATTGGTAGGACACATGCATCTTACATGTATATTGGTAGGACACATACATCTTACATGTATATTGGTAGGACACACGCATTTTACATGTACAGACATTTTATTTCCAGCTGTTGAATTTCAGTGGTATCTTTTTATTTTGAATTTACAAAACTCCATATGATATGTATAAAAATAACATAGGTATTTGTTTCTAGGGTTCCCTGGTGAAAATGTATCTACTGTATCTATTAGTGAGACAGGTGAGGATGAGACAGAGGAAATAGATATTCATCAGGTGACGGCGCATCCAGACCGCGGCGCAGGTAAGTGGGAAACTTGGGAATAATATAATGGCCGTGTTGGGGACACATGAAAAGTGCTCACTTATTAGTTGTTAAAGTCTAATTTCTATTTTTAAACACAAAGTTTTAATAATCTCAGTTTTAATAAATTCATACAATCATGTAATCCCAATTTGTGGTCAGCTTTTACAGTGTCTATAATGTCTTTATATCCCATAGATCCCGGGTAGTATAAAGTGGCACATACTGTGGGTGTAAATAGATGGACCATTGTATGCATTTGGTTCCAATTAATAGTTTATTTTTCAAATACAAAAGCAATATAAAATAATGTAAAGGTAAAAATGTATCAAACTAAAATACTATAATTATAATAAAACAATACTGACAGACGCGTTTCACTGTTTCTATTTCACATCTTTATCAATGATGAAATAACCGAGATAAAAATAGATACAATCGACCCATAAATAAAATGGTTAAATGATAAAAGCAGAAGGCGATACAACAATATACAATGGGATAGTAGGGTAATACCCCTCAGTATAAGTATATATACATATAAATACCATGTGGTATTGGGGTGTCCATTCGTACTAATAGAGACTAAAAACATTTGTGTTCAGTCTAATTACTGAGGCATCCACTAGATTCAATATAGATATGTATTTCTGCATGTGTATATACATGGGCGCACACTGTCATCACATGTGGAATGTGCGCTCTGTACTTTAGTCTGACAATAGTATTAATTGATTTAATCCCTTTAGGACAGTATAATATTTCGGGTTCCTATCCCCCACAAACCTGGAATACTTACTTGTTGTATTGACGCGGTATCTCTTCCTATTTGTTTATTATTATTCATTCTTTTTTCTTTTTATTATTTATTCTTTTTTTATATCTATTCTATTTTTTATATATGTATCATAATTGGATACACTCTGATAATTATTATTATTAACTAGCGAATTGCCCGTCAAAAAATGACGGCAATAAAATTGTAAGGTAGCTAATGCTGTTTGGTGTATAATAATGAAATAAATAATACATTAATAAATGAATATACTTTACCTGTCTTGAAGTAATATATGCAGGAAGCATTGTGCTGAAGAGCTGGCAATCTGTGTTGATGTTGCTGCAGCATTAGTGGCGTGGAGCTGCTGTGTAAGCGTGATGAATGTGTGCAGTGTAATAGTGTGCGTGCGCGTGACCAAATCGTTAGCGTAGCTGTGTACTTTTGCATTGTTCTAAAATGGCGGGTAATGTGTGGTATGCGTCTTAGCGGAATATCCGTAGGTGTTTTGTGGTGTTTTGCGAGTTTCTTGTGGTGTTTTGCGTGTTTAGAGTGCTGTAGCCTCGTTTTCGTTTTGTTCTCGGCCATTTTTTCTCTCGCTTAGAGAATTTTTGAGTGTCTTAACTCTTTTATTTTGAGTTAAATTAAGGTGTAACTTCATTCTTTGAGGTCCTGGATGCTCCCTCTTGCTGTAGGTAAGCTTTTTATGTATGTGTTGTGTGTATTTATTGTGTTTTTAATTTTTTCATGTTCGCGGGTTGCGTACGATTTTTGCGAGTCCGTAATGTGTGTTAACGCGTCTCGTATGTTTTTTGCGTTACGACGGGAAGTTTGCGAGGGCCTCAGTTGCTGGCAAGGAGCGCCTTCGCGAGGGTTGCAGTTGCTGGTAAGGAGCGCCTTGCCAGCAACTGCGGCCATCGCTACGTGAGAGCAGCGAGCCGCGGCCCCAAGGGCCGGGGGCTTGCTATGCGAGCCCGCAAACGTTAGCAACAACTCGTATGCTCACAACTATATATGTGATATTATCATCATCTTTTTCACCTTAAACTTTGCTCCCAATAGTGAATAAATCTTTTGGAGATGTCACTGTTACATCCGGGTATTTCACAAATGTCCCAAAGTGTCCCCTTTTCGTTTCTTTTTTTGCCGCACTGGTTTATAAATATACTCCAGCGCCCGTCTCTACCTCCACTTTGGGGTCATTGTCCTGCTGGAAGGTGAACCTCCGTCCTAGCCTCAAATCACGCACAGAGGGGTACAGGTTTTGCCCAAGAATATCCCTGTATTTAGCACCATCCATCTTTCCCTCAACTCTGACCAGTTTCCCAGTCCCGGCTCCTGAAGTAGGAATTGTATTAATGATGAAACATTAATGACACGACTAACTCCTCTTGTTGGTCCTTTGAGTGAACATTATGTGTGTCCCAGATGTCACTGCTAGTAGTAGTACGCCTTCAAATTGTTATAATAGCATATTTATGAAAAGTGCAAAGTTTGAAGATATAAAATATTCCCCTCATTATATTATTTGTGCTGGTGAAGTTAATGCTACAAATGATATAGCGTCACAGGGTTACGCATTTTTTCTTCTGTTAATGTGTTTCTTAATTACAACAAAATATTATTTTATTAAAACGATGAAGATGAGAAAACATTGAGTGAAGCTAAAACTAATAATTTATAATACTTACATCAATACATACAAATGTATTTTACTATCCATTAGTGGGATTTCTGGGAGATAGTCTGGGTTTACTGGCTACCAACCATTTTATAGGACAGTGTAGGGCACCCTATGGGGTTTTCTATTATCTTTATGTTAGCATGAAAATTAATGGAGAGTTAAAAGTGATACATTTTTATTTTCTTAGTATAAATGTTATATTTTTATAGTATGAATAATAAGTGTTGTCTAGTGGGTGGAGACATCACCTCTTACAGCACCATGTTATTTGGGGTATTTCATATGTATATTTATTATCTTTCAGTTCTGTCTTTACCAACATATGAATTAATGAGCAGGCAGATGAATGAAGAATCCCAGACACCATCCTCTTCACAAGACACTAAAGTAGATGATCAGAGTGTTCAAGAACAAAGCTCTGAAATAATCACAAGGAAGGATTTTGAGGAGGCATTTTGTTACAAAGTAAATACTGATGTTTATTCCGAGTCCTATCAGGATAAACAAGAAACTTGTGCTCAAAGTAAGAACGTTATCTGTAGAACCAGGAGAGCTAGAAAGGACACCTCAAACTGTGCAAAGCTTCACACCAGAATAGAAGATGAAAAAACGTCATATGGAAGACGGAAGTCACATCTGGCCAGACATCGAAGTGCTCATACGGATCAGAAGCCATTTGTTTGCCAGCAATGTGGGAGAGATTTCTCACTAATGCCAGGCAATGATAAAACTCATACAGATCAGAAGCCACATGTGTGCCAAGAATGTGATTTAGTAGTCACTGCAGAGTCTGATGTGATTGCACAGAGCGTAGCTCATACTAGGCAAAAGTCACATACTGGTCCTGACTGTGGTAAAGACTTCTTTAGACGTTCACAACTGATTGAACACCATTTAACTCATACAGAGGAGAAACCATTTGTTTGTAATCAGTGTGGGAAAGGTTTCTCTCGAAAGGCAACTTTAGCTGTACATACTAGAACTCATACAGGAGAGAAGCCATTTGTTTGTAATCAGTGCAGCAAAGGTTTCTCACACAAGCAAGGTATGTTAGAACATAAGAGTACTCATACAGGAGAGAAGCCATATGTTTGCCAAGAGTGTGGGAAAGGTTTCTCTCGAAATACAAATTTAGCTGCACACAATAGAACACATACAGGAGAGAAGCCATTTGTTTGTAATCAGTGCGGCAAAGGTTTCTCACAGAAGCAAGTTCTATCAGCACATAAAATGACTCATACAGGAGAGAAGCCATATGTTTGCCAAGAGTGTGGAAAAGGTTTCTCTCGAAAGACAAATTTAGCTGTACACAGTAGAACTCATACAGGAGAGAAGCCGTTTGTTTGTAATCAGTGTGGCAAAGGTTTCTCACACAAGCAAGGTCTGTTAGGACATAAGATGATTCATACAGGAGAGAAACCATTTGTTTGTAATCAGTGTGGCAAAGGTTTCTCACACAAGCACGTTCTATTAATACATAAAATGGCTCATACAGGAGTGAAACCATATGTTTGCCAAGAGTGTGGAAAAGGTTTCTTTCGAAAGATCAGTTTAGCTGCACACAATAGAACTCATACAGGAGAGAAACCATTTGTTTGTAATCAGTGTGGCAAAGGTTTCTCACACAAGCATGTTCTATTAATACATAAAATGGTTCATACAGGAGTGAAGCCATATGTTTGCCAAGAGTGTGGAAAAGGTTTCTCACACAAGCAAGGTCTGTTAGAACATAAGATGACTCATACAGGAGAGAAGCCATATGTGTGCCAAGAGTGTGGGAAAGGTTTCTTTCGAAAGACCCATTTAGCTGCACACAATAGAACTCATACAGGAGAGAAACCATATACTTGTTCTCAGTGTGGCAAAGCATTCTCTGAAAAGTTTGCAATGCTTAAACACCAAAGAGTTCATACAGGAGAGAAGCCAAATATGTGACAGAAATGTGAGAAAAGCTTCTTGCACAGATCAAATCTGGTAATACTCAATAGGATTCATACAGCAGAGAAGCCATTTTTTGCCAGGAATGTGGAAATAGCTACTCTTACAGGTCATATTTTATTAAGCATTAAATAACTCATACATACGAAAAGTAATAATCTAGTTATACAACACAGATCCTATTTAGTAGGAGTCACGTGTGTCTTTAAGAATATACACAATTGCCTTTGAGAATATATTGTATGGTCATAATCAGCTTTTTAAAATTGTGTTTTTTTATAATAAAGAATTACTGTACAATCTTATAATAAAGTAACAGATTTGATATCTTGTCCAGACGTGTTCAATTGCAGAAAGTGTCAGGAAAGTTTGGGTACATAATATACATGTGAGTTATTGTTTTTAATCAACTGGTGAAAATGGTTGAAAGCAATTACAAAACTTTATATTTGAAATTCCAGAATATTTTATTAGATTTGAAAAAAGTAAAATCTTCATTTGCTGGCAGGATTGCCATTATAAAAATGTCACTTCTGCCAAGATTCAACTATATATTACGCTGTATACCAGTAAGAATTCCTAATCATTGGTTGATATAAAGATATAATAGGTCCATTTATTCATTCATCTAAACATGTTAGACTTAGGGAATTAATTATATCGAGAAGCTTTGTTAAAGGGGGCATAGCTTACCCTTTTTTTGCAAGTATATCATGAAGCAAATTTGGTGGCCAATGCATTAAAATGGGTTGAACCAATAAATAATATCCTTGGCTTCAGATTGAGAAAGCAATGGTCCCTGGCAACGATTTAACAGCTTTGATATTTTTAGATGACATAGCTCCTAAAGAATTTGGTGATGGATCATATATTATAAAATAGAATTTAAATTAAAATGTAAACTCTCACTTCCTTCCTAAACCTTGCTATTCCATTCCTTCCTCTTCCATTCCCTTTAGATTGTAAGTAGCGAGTTTCCATTCTTGTAGGGTGCTTTGGAAGAAGTACTTTTCACAAAACTCGAAGCTCAACACAGGCCCCCCCTTTTTTTCTGCAGTTGTTAATATTGTATATTGTATACTTCCTTGTTCTTATCCCCTGTACAGCGCTACAGAATATGTTGGCGTGTTACAAATAAAAGTAATAATAATAATAATCCCACTGTGCTTATATGACATAATATAGGCCCTGGGTCAGTATAGGCAGTTAAAGAAAAAGTTCACTCCTTAAAATTAGCTAGTGATCCCCAAGTGGTATAAAATATACCTTTAGAACAATCAGTTAAAACTTAACTTTTATTCACATAATTTTAAAATGCACTACTACTTTTTCTTTTTATATATAAAAAAAGACTATTAAAACATATTTACAAGACACGCTGTGAAGGAGTGCTGATTTGGGATTCCAATGAATTAACAATATCTATCAATTTACACCAGTGTAGGGACAAAAGTGTTATCAGCATTCAGGAAGCCCACAGAGAATGCTCTAATAGTGTCAATGATACACACAAGGCCCACTGACAATGCCTGAGGACCAAGGGTATAGATACATGAATTGAGGGATGGATAACGGCTATATATTGTTGGTCAATATGTGCGTCCTATTAGCAGGTTAGGACACCTCTTATGGTGTAATGAAACAAAACTTTATTTATTAAAACATAGTTGTTGCTTGTCATCAATTCTCGCAAATTGGGAATGTCCAATTATAAAATTCACTTTTAAACTGGATCCAATGATCCCAATCTCTATAAATAATAATGCTGAACTTGTATACAGGATCTAGTGATCCCAGTCTCCATGTGTGACAATACTGAGCAAGTATTAACTGCAGGGAAATAAATTGATAAATCCTGCCCTCCAAGTTTACACACATCCACCCCTTCTGAGATATAT
This sequence comes from Discoglossus pictus, assembly GCA_027410445.1. NCBI lineage: Eukaryota > Metazoa > Chordata > Amphibia > Anura > Alytidae > Discoglossus > Discoglossus pictus. Next base: position 7,184,950 of record JAPZIH010000711.1, read on the forward strand.
AATCATGAAACAAAAAACCCTATCCAGCTAAGAACCTGACAGCTGGTTTGGCAGTTAAAGGGTCCACCAAATAACCTCTAAATTCTAATATATACTTAGGTAATCCTAAATCCATTTGCGTAATGAAGTAACTGCGGTTAGTGCCGCTTCTCTGTACTCCTAAGCGTCTGACGTCACCTCCAAGGCCATGTCAGACAGAACAGCATGGCGAGTGCGTTTCACATGTTATCCTTCAATGGAGTTCAAAATGGTCTGCCTACATTAGGTCTTTTAAAGGAGAGTATTGGGGGGGGGGGGGTGTTCCAATCACATTAATCATTGGTGTGTCATTGTTTTTATTTTCTAGGTAAACTACATGTAGGATCATAACCTATATTCACTGGGACATCACCTGCAAATAGAAAGGTAAGGAAATAGGAAACTACTAAAAAGGAAAAGGAAGAAGAAATGGGATTGCAGTATGTAGGTCCATTTCTGGCTGAAATAAATAAATATAACCAAATATTTAAATCCCAAAATGAAAACAAAGAATTTAATCGTGAATGAGTGTACTTATTCAAATGCAATAAATAATACAATAAAAAAGCGATAAATATATTAGACATATGTGTGTAATAAAGTAAAATAATGAAAATATAATAAATCCAAAATTAAATTATATATATATGTAAAAATAGAGACATCAGAAACCTACTTTGTGTGTGTCGTTCTGTTCTACTCAAATCACTGTTAAATAAATAATTAAGTGACTTATGAAGTCATCCTATCCACTTCAACTACACATAGTATTATTTAAATTAAAAATAATTCCAAGTAGTGCACAACATTATTCCAAATACCTATGATGTGAGGGTCCATCAGATTGCCTATAATATAAAAGTGCTGTCACAGACTATGAAGAAAACAAAAGGAAACATCAATTATTCCCACATTTGTTAAAATAAAATACGATAGTGAATAATACAATAATATAATTTAAATTATTATTTATGGTTCAGTGTCCAAATGTCACTGTGTGTAAAAGAAAATCAAATAGTAGCTTGTTCTTAAATTACACGTACTACTGTCATCACTAGAGGCCTATCATGTGCTGATTCAGTGAAAAATTATTATAAAGTAAAGAAAAAGTGAATATATATCAATATATCTAAGTGTCACTATATAGCAAAGAAAACAAGTACTTCTTACTTCATCAATTACCTATACTACCAAAAAATATGTGTCCTATCTATGTGATATCTCTTTGTCTCACAATGACCTTTAATCTCGATATGGAGAGAGCGGTAGTAGTACTCACCACCTATCTATGGATCCATACTTAGCATACAAGAGTGTATTCTTACGTAGAGTAATGTGCACACATCTACTGAAACAATAACAGGAATGTCTTCCTATATCCAGATCCAATTCCTTGCCATATGAAAGTTTAGAGCAGAAACTTTATCAGCTCAAATCTAATCATAAACCCACTAATACATGTGATTTACTACAAGTTATTCCTCACTACCATATAAAGAATCATGTACTCACAGCAGATACTATCTGCAATATGTGTCCAGATAGCAGAATATCAGTTTAAGCCCAGGAATGTATTTGTTAGTTTCAATGTTTTATCACAAAAAGGAGATCAAGTGATATTGTATAGTAATCATACAGATATTTTATATAAAGAGAAGAGATTATCTCAAATGAAAAATGGTTTGTCCCTTATACATGATCTAATAACCAAATATTACATTTAGGTTAAACTTTCAGTCCCTTTAGGCACACAGATAGTGTGTGGTATGTTATACAAAGTACCACAAAGAAGGTAACAGAGGACTATGTTTACAGAAAAACTATGATATTGATGTTTACAGAAAAACTTTTCTAATTCCCAAACGTATGTTCTGTAAGATCCAAAATGTAATGTCTGGTTTGGAGTCATGATAATGATGAGCCACCGTTGGTAGAGTCTTACCCTTGTCTAAATCTTTTTGCGCTTTTCTGATGTTGCCTAAATGTTCCCCCGTCTGCCTCTTATCTCATCATGCCAATGTATCTAAGTCTACACGGGCATACCAGGCAGTAGATGACTCCACTTGCGCTACAAATCCTTGTGCTCTATGTACCTTGCCAGTTCTGTCAGCCACTTGTTCACTTCTAGTTACGTGGTTGCAAAATTTGCAGTGACCACATTTGAAAGTCCCTGAAGGAAAAGTATTATTTTTTTCTCCTTCTAGAAAAATGGCCACTCACAATCATATCTATAATTGGATGTGAACTACGCAAGCTAACACTAATGTGTTCCCCAATGCAGGACCTCAGCTGAGAATGAGATCTCACAATGTATTTAGAATGTAAGTGATCTCACGCCAAAATTCCAACAAATCTGACTTCTCTGTCAGTACAAATCCGAGTTTATGGTGGCAAAAGTTGCTCTCTATCTGTGTGTAGGGCCCGGTGATAAGCCTTTTTAATGGAGGTCTGACTGCTGCCCCTACTTCTCAGTCTCTGGCTTAGTTCACTCAATTGCTGTTTAAAAGTAATGATATCTGAGCAGTTTCACCTTATCCCGAGGAGCTCACCCACAGGAATGGCTTTTTTTATTCAAAGGGTGGTGTGAGCTGGAGTAGTGTAATGCACTGTTTGTGGCCATTGGCTTGCGGAACAAACTGTTTATATTTCCCCATTGACACCCTTCTTAATGGTGAGGTCCAGAAAGTCAACCGATTGTAATACAATGTGATGGTTTAATTTTACGTTGAGATCATTTTGATTTAAGATTTGAATTTATTCTTCAAATTCCCTTCGGCTGCCATCTCACAATATTAACAGATCGTCCTTATATCTAAGCCACAAATTGACTTTCTCAGAATATATAGAATTGGTCTCACAAAAATACCATCTCCCTCTCCCACCAACCCAGATAAATATTTGCATAACTAGGGACACATGCGGCCCCCATTGCTGTACAATGTTTTTGAAAAAAAATGTTTCCCTCAAATGTAAAATAATTATGTTGCAAGATGAACATTATTAGTTGAACCAATAAGTCATTCTTCTCACAGTTCTGTGTAGACTGCATTCTTAAAAAATAAGAAATAGCTTGACATCAATGGATGTATACAGAGCCTCAACATCATATGTTGCCAGAAAAGATGTTGGCCTAATAGATATACCATCCAGTCTAGCAAGAACATCCATTTTGTCCATCACATATAAAGGTAGGCCCAAAATAAATGATCTTAAACACAAGTCCACGTATTGGTTCACCCTCACACAAAGGCACCCATTACCAGAAATACTGGGCCTCCCTGGTGGTTTGGATACATTCTTGTGCACTTTGGGTAACATGCAGAATGTGGCCATTCTTGGTTTGTCTACACTCAGAAAGTTGAATTATTTTTGAGAAATTATATAACACTTTTAGCTTCATTCAAAATAGATTTTTTTGTTTCAATATTTTTTATTGGCTCACAAGTAAATGTAAGATAAAACAGAAGGGAAACAAAATGATATCAGTCACAAACAATGGCATGTACATGTTGGTGTAAAGGATACACACAAAAAAAAGGAATCAACATGGCCTGAAGATATACATTATACATTTTTAAGTGAGCATCACCACCAACCATTTTCCGTTTTCAACAATAAAAATATATAGCTAAACAGGGATAATAAAAAGGGGAAAGGGAAGGGAAGGAAGTAAAGGCGGGATAAATATAACGTATATACTCGAGTATAAGACGAGTTTTTCAGCCCATTTTTTAAGGCTGAAAAGGGACCCCTCCGCGTATACTCCAGTCACCACCCCGTGTCTCTCTTTCCCCTGTGTCTCTCTTTCCCCCTTGTGTCTCTCTCCCCCCGTGTCTCTCTCCCCCCCGTGTCTCTCTTTCCCCCATGTCTCTCTTCCCCCCCGTGTCTCTCTTTCCCTCCCCCCTCCCTTATCATCCTCAACCGCCCATCCTCATCCCCCATCCTCATCCTCAACCCCCCATCCTCATCCTCAATGCCCTATCCTCATCCTCAACCCCCTATCCTCAACACCCCCATCCTCATTCATAACCCCCCTTCTCATCCTAACCCCCCTCCTCACTTTAGCCCTCTAATTACCTTCCCCACTCCCTTTCTCCTCACTTACGTTACATCTGCAGCAGCTGCTCCACCGCTCCTCCGCGCTCCTTCTGGCTTCGTCTTGACAAACAATAAAGGCAAACAATAAAAACCCCCATTGAAACTTGGCCAATTGTATCAAAGAGGGAAAAAATGAATTCCTTCCTGTCCCCATTAACTGGCGATCGGATTACTCGCTGAATCAATACTCTGTATTTAAATTATACAGTTCAATGTATTAACAAATGATGAAACTTGTAGTAACATACATTTTTGACTATATAAACAATATAGCTTGAACTAACTTTCCACAACTTTGAAAATACAATGTTAACATGTGAAATAGTAACATAAAACATTAATATTTAACCTTAAAGTTAAAGAAAATGGCACCTAATTGTTTTGTGGGGCAAATCATGTAAAAAGGTAACTTCTAACACATTCCAATCTGTATAACCACTGTTTATTGTTGTTTTTCTTTTTGTTTCATTTTTTTTTGTTCTTGTACTTTGTGCAAATGGCAGATAGAGTTTCCTAAGTGAAATAGTGGTCCCCTATTTAAAGAGTCCCAGCGAGCTAAAATGTTGTCCTGGAAGTAAAACCACTGTTCTCTATGTTTTTTTGCCATTGTATAGAGTTTCTTATTGAAATAGTGGTCCTCTAAAATCAGTCCGAGTAACATAAAATGTTAACGTTGAAATGAAACCACTGTCCTCTATATTTACAGCACCTTATAGTACACAATGTTTTTTTGTAAAAACGGATCCATCATCCAATAAATCACCCTGACTTGGGTTTTCTTCAACATGTACTTTAATTGTCTCTGGATTATTGCATCTTGAAAATGCAACATATAGTTGGCCATGTGCAAACATAGGTTTCTTCGAAAAAATACCCACAGACTTAAAAGTTTGTCCTTGGGATTTATTGATGGTCATGGCAAATGCCATGATAATGGGAAATTGTCTCCTTTGAAGGACAAAAGGCAAACCACTCTCACTTGGAGCCAAATCAATTCTCTGTATAAGAACTGGTTCGCCTTTATGGGTACCACTCATAATTTCTGCATGTATAAAATGATCCTTTAAATCCTTCACAATTAATCTGGTCCCATTACAAAGTTCTTTTTTGGGATTCATATTTCTCGATAGCATGATAATTGCCCCTTTTTTAAGTTGCAAAACATGTGGTGGCATTCCAGAGGGAGTTAAATAATTAATAAATTCCATACTAAAGTTTGCTTCACTATCTTTGTCGTCAGCCAGAACAGAATCTGCACTGTAATAGTTTTTTTGGGGAGCATTGATTAATTTTAGTATTTCATTGTTTAGATTCAAGGCATTGATATTTTTGGATGTCAATATGACTTTGCTTGCAATGTCTGAGTAATCCTCGTTATTGATGGTATTGAGGAAGATTGTTGAAATTAGTGGTTCTGTTGAAATCTTTTCTGGTGGAATTTGAACTGCATCATCAGGTAAATTATTTATTTTTTACTGTTTTGCTTCTCCAATGTAAATGAGCCAATCATTGAAGTTATTTTGGCCTTCAGATCTCATATTTACTTCTAATTTAAGGTGTGTAAATATTTTCCACAGCTTACTTCTTTTTATACACATTTCAACAATGTTAGTCCGATTACCATGTGGCACCACAGGTAATGTTTGCCTGATATCTCCTCCTAATAGCATCACCTTTCCACCAAATGGCAAATCATTAGCCATAACTTATTTTAATAATCGATCAATAGATCGCAGGGCATGACATGACATCGTAGTTGCCTCATCTATTATAATTAATTTACTCTTGTACAATTTTTTGGCTTGTAATGAACTCATTCGAATATTGGACACTGATGTTTCCAGAATGGGAACTGGCAGTTTAAATCCACTATGCACAGTTCTACCACCTTCTAGCAAAAGTGCAGCAACTCCAGTGGTTGCAAATGGCAGTGCTATTTGACCCTGTGCTCGAATGCAACTCATCAACATATTATATAGATATGTTTTTCCTGATCCACCAGGGCCATCCAGATAGAAATAATGCTCTTTGAGCAAATCATCTTCTATTGCATTTGTGATGGCGTTAAATGCTTCCAATTGCAATGCATTTAAAAATCCAATTTTTTCTTGTGTTTTTTGGTATTCAATGTCAGTGTCATACTCATCAAAGTTAATTTCATCTATAAATCCTTGATCAGGCAGATTCAAATTGGCACAATTTAATCCATGACAAAGAAAGATTTCCAGTATTTCCATCAATGCTTTCAATTGTGCAATGGTCTCATTGTAACGTTTCGAGAAATCTTCATACGTATGTAATTTAAAAGTTTACCACAAAGTTAAGGCATCTGGTACATTGCAAAAGATACAAATAAAAGCAAATTGTTCTCTCATTTGCTTTGGCATTTAAAATAGTGCTGCTTCCTCGAGACATCTCATACCATTCTGTATCATCTGCCAATAAGTTTTGATGTTTTGCAGCTAACTGGAAAGTGTCATTGTCATTGACTGTGCGTAAATGTTCATAACTTTGTGCACCGGGATCATGTAAAAAAAGTCATCTTAAACTGAAACATTCAATGTCTCGTGGTCTGACGGTATATATTCTTGGGATCATTTTATAATTATGTTTCTTTTGTTGTCTCCATTCAACATTTACGAATACATAGTGATTTGGAATGTCAATGTATAAATATTGTCTGGCCTGAGTGTCCTGACAATTTAATTGAAACCAGGCAGTAAGCGTTGTTGCTCTATGTTCACTTTGTGCTAAAGCATTTGTTTCATGGCCGGCAGTGAAGCAAACAAATTGACTTTGTGGCAAATGGACAGCTAATCGATACACAGCATGTGACCGATCGTGCATCTGAAATTTGAGAAGACGCCACATTGCTTCGGGAGCACTTACATAGCTAACATCTAAATAAGAAGAAAATTTGTCATGTAAAATGGGGTTGTCTTTTTCATTTTGTGCACCTTGCGCAACAACAGTTGCTGCATCATATCCTTTATATATATATTTATATACATATTTGTTGGATTTGATAGAAGTGCAAGCTTCCACATTGATATGTGCATTGTACTTCATCAGCAAATGTGGATTGTATGGAACCACATATCCATTATCAACCTTTTAGCCACGGAAAATAGCTGTTTGTCCTTCTCTTCTTTTATACAAAGGGTATCTATCACAATTAACATAAGTCTGCATTTGAAATTGTTTTGGAAACTCTTTTATGCATTTCTTATTTTCCATACATGGTGAATTTGGATTGCTTTCTCCACATGGACCATGTATCATTCTATGAGTTACAATCTCATAAAGTCTTGCATGTTTCTCTGGATGTGGCAGTTCAGCAGTAATGACTGAATCTACTCTGTCTGCCGTATTCAATTTATCTTTTTCTTGCAAGATTAAAAGTATATGTGCATGCGCAGGCCTCTTTTTTGAAATTCAATGGTATAAACAAAAGTCTCACATTTTCCAAAAAAGTCTGCTTTAGTTATATCATGAATTAACGAATTGAGTTTTATTTTGAATACTCTTGCCACCAAATCTTGTCGGTCAGAAGTAGTTTGTCCAAGCAGTACATTTTCTTTGATCTCTGGCCATTGTGGATTACATGTAAATGTAATGAATAAATCTGGTTTGCCAAATTTAGTGACAATAGCCAACTGTAATTTTGGTTGCTATCCTGGCTCCCCATTTGGAAAGAAAAAGGGATATGTCATAGGATCCAAATTACTGCTTAAAATATTTATGTTTATAAAAGGTTGTTCTTGATTGCGTGGATATATTCTAATATCCCGCTCAAATGATGGTTCCCCATCATCATTTTTAAATAACATGGCAACCTCATTTGCTGTTGGTAAATTATACCATCTTTGATCAGTATGGCGATCTCTGTTGAGAACCATACTTACTCTTGGCATTGGCAATTGATGTCTTTGCCCATGTGCCAGTTGTTCTTTTTCAACCTCAGCTATTTTTTTGTATGCTTTAGTATATGGGTTGTTGGCCATAATGTTATCAAGCTGTTCAAAGACTATGGGTAAGCATTGTTTATTTTCAGGAAGTATCATTCGTTTTTCAACAGCTTCCATTGTATCAAGTACATATAACTGTGCAAATTTCCTTTGTTCTCCTGTTTCTGGGTTTAAATGTGAAGTCCGGTGGTATCTTTGTCTTACCTTTCTGACAGCAACTAATAAACTCTCCATCAGTTCAGAAAATCTTTCAGCACATTCATTAATCCACAATAATGAGGGTCTACTGTTAGTGCTCTAAAGAAAGGACTATCATGACCTTCATCAATATAAATTTCATTTGAACTTTGTACATCTACATTGGTGTCATCTCTATCAACATTGGTGTCAGGAGGCAAAATCGGTTCATTAGAGACTTTTTTACAGACATTTTTTTGTTTACTTTTTCTTTTCTTTGAAGCTCCAGCAGACTCATTTTGTTGTTTTTTAGCCATTTTTCTTTTATTTAGAAGTCTCTGTCGATCTTCTCTTAAACGTTGTGAAGTCTCAGGGGTCTGTGCATCTCTCCATCTCTGCTTCCTTTCCCTTGACATTCTTCTTTTATATTCTTTCTTTTCTTCTGCATTGTCTGCCATTGTAATCTGTAATTGGAAATAGAGTGTTAAGAATGACAATAATTTTATTAGACATATTTTTTAACGTGTCATATACAGTACCTCACAAAGGATGAGACTCAGCAACTCACAAAAAAATGGTAAAATTCTTATGTTAACCCATCAGAACCTGGAGCTTTCATCTTACCCAGAGACTTAAAGCTATATGGAAGTTTCCCGTGTTTTAAATGTTCCCTAACAAACAGCCAACAATTAACATAAAAATGTTTATTATATTGAAAAGTTCAGTCTACTTAAAGATTTATGTGCAGCCGATTGATATCCTTTTTTGCACACCCCCAGAGTGCTTATATCATTAAAACATACTAGCCTATAGCAGAACAGCATGCAAGTACAGATTTTAACCTTTTCATTACTCAGCAAATGTGCCTGCAGCATCCAATTACAGGCTGGGGCAGAGTCTCAGCTCACAGAATGCTGTGCTTGGGAAAGAGAAAGGGGGAGGGATAGAGAATGGACTACCAGCAGAAGCGGTAATCAACCAGAGAGAAAGAAAAGAAAACACCCAAATATGCTCAGCTGCCGCTTAGTTAACTCTGCCAAACAGAGAGAGGAAAAAAATAGTAGCAGTAGTTGATACACAGAATGGACTATCAGAAAAGGTGGTAATCACCCAATAACGCTCAGCTGCTACTTAGTTTGCTCGGCCAAATAGAGATAGGAAAATACAGTAGTAGTGCTTGATACTCCGGATGGACTACCAGCTGCAGAGAGAGACTCTTATATGACAATACATAGCATCTTCTAACATGGATATGTGTCAGACTACAAACACCATGTGGCTTGGCAGCACAGACAGAATCCCTATGTTTTGATGCAAATGTTGCATCGGTCTGTGCCTGTGATTGGCCAAAAGCAATTATAAATTGTATGCTAATTTATAAAATAAAACAACAAAGAGAGAGGTGCTCACTGTGCCTTAGGGAGTTCAGCTGCAGGCCCAATGAAGGCCGAAACTTACTTCTGGGGTTTGCTGTTTCTCCTGTTCAGGGTAGACTTGCCTGGTATTTCGGGGCTGGACCAGTCTAGTGAGTGGGACCAGACTGATATGCTATAGGATATTTCTCCCTGTGAAAGGCATAAGTGGCTAAAAGAGGTGCTCTCAGAGTGGGTTGTCATGTCCATAGAACTAACCTATTAAAGTTAGTTTGTTCTCTGATTGAGCACCTCTATTTTTGTATTTTGTGTGCTAATTTATCTAGAGTTTGGAGGTGGTGTTTACTCTAAAACTTAGATGGCAGAAAATAGAGTACATTTTGCTAACTTCAAGGTAAGTTTTTAAAAGTTTATATTGGAATGATCTCTAACAAAAATGTTTTCATATACTACTGTTTCCTCTATCAGATGCATTCATAATCCAGGAAACATAGACGTGCCTTTAATAGCTGCCGGTACCTCAGATACTGTGACTGGGTCCCCCATAGTGATGCTAAAACCTGAATCCAGTTTAGGAGTTCTGGTTCAAGACCGTCTGGATTTTACTTTTATTAAAATGTTTATCATTAAAAAAATTCATTATAAAAACAGTTTACAATATCAAGGATTGTCTTAGAGTCCCTACACTCATGAGATATAGAAGAGCAGCAGTCATTCTACGGTAGGTTTATATATTCTAATCTTACCTTTGACCTCTCTGAAGTGCAGAGAAAGCAAAACACATCTGCACCCAACATGGCAGATACTTTTTTATATTTATCACTATGAGATTTACCTGACTCTTTCTTAGATAAATCCTTCATTTCTTATTTTGTTTCTTTCCACCATATACCAGCATTATCATACATCTTGTTTATGGTTACTCTTGCCTTCTTTTTTAAACATTGAGTCCATTCGATCACATTTGAGAATATTAAAATAACATTTCCAGTATCCTGGTCCAAATTAGACTGACTCCCTAATGTTTAGGGTGACACCTACAAAAGAATAGTCTGAAAAATTCCACAGGTCTCAACAAAACATCATGTAATGTCTCAATTTTCGCTGATGACACAAAGTTGTGCAAGGTAATTAAATCAGATAAAGATGTGCTTTCACTCCAAGGGGATTTACATAAAATTTAGGAATGGGCATCTAAATGGCAGATGAGATTTAATACAAATAAATGTAAAGTTATGCATCTGGGAAGGAAAAATAGCCATGCAATTTATAATCTTAATGGAGCAAATCTAGGTGTATCAGATATTGAAAGGGATTTGGGAGTGCTTGTGGACAACCATCTAGGTAACAGTGCTCAAAGCCAAGCAGCAGCTGCAACAGCAAATAAAATATTAGCATGTATTTAGAAGGGTATAGAAGCAAGAGAAGCAAATATAATTCTGCCACTATAGAAATCTCTAGTACGCCCTCATTTGGAATATGAAGTACAATTTTGGGCACCACTTCATAAAAAGGACATTTTAGAGGTGGAAAAGGTACAGAGGGCAACAAAACTGATAAGGGGAATGGAGGGGCTAAGTTATGAAGAAAGACTTCTTAATTGTATATACATAATATTGGGTGAACTCTTTTCACAATGCTGCAGAGCTATTGAATTTACAATAGATCTTAATCTCCTTTTATAGTACAGTAGACTCCCAGTTAACCGGCACCCATGGAGATTGGTAGATGGCGGATAAATGTAGATTCTGGTTGCTTGAGACTTGCATAATAAAGAGGCCTAGATTAGCTGCACATAGGATGCTCTGCTAAATATTTGTGTCAGTGAGTGCTGATCTAGCAGCAGCAGCTTTCACTCCTCACACACAGGTACATTCGGCTGGAGGGTGCAGTGCTGAACAAGGGGAATGCTCAGTCACCCATGCCCGGGGAATGTAACGCCAACACTGCACTGGCTCAGTCACTCATGCCCGGGGAATGTAACCCTAACACTGCCCTGGCTCAGTCACTCATGCCCGGGAATGTAACCCTTACACTGCACTGGCTCAGTCACTCATGCCCGGGGAATGTAACCCTAACACTGCACTGACTCAGTCACTTATGCCCGGGGAATGTAACCCTAACACTGCCCTGACTCAGTCACTCATGCCCGGGGAATGTAACCCTAACACTGCACTGACTCAGTCACTTATGCCCGGGGAATGTAACCCTAACACTACCCTGGCTCAGTCACTAATGCCCGGGGAATGTAACGCCAACACTGCCCTGACTCAGTCACTCATGCCTGTCTACGTCCAGATAAAATCAAACTGCAGAGACGTACAGTGGATGAACTCTAGGTGCATGTAAGCATTTTGTGGCATCATAACCTGGCTCCTGGCATTTATTGAGCCCTGTAAATCTTAATTTGTATTTAAATTACGTGATTACATTTTTTTCTGGTTGCTTGAGGGTTCGGATTGCTGTAATCATGTCAATAAGAGTGATCTTTTACTTCACTTTCACTCTGTTCCTTTTGATAGGATTGAGTTGTGAATTAGGGTGGGAGTAATTATACAGTAATGGCTTTTATTAAAAAATGACGGCAAGAAAAAGTGAAGCCTGGCAATACTGGTTGCCACACAATGGGAGCCTCCCCCTCTACTTTACTGGCCTCGAAATGAGAGCCTTTGACCCTTTTCCTTTTGTCCTGTGTGATTCTTTGATTTGTTATGTGCACACATTGAAATGTTGTTTACACAGCATGGAAGGGTGAATGACTCTGATGCTTTGAGAGAGCAAGCTAATGTCGGACGTCGACATCTGACATCAGCACCAGATTTGCCCTATCGAGTTTCTCCGTCCCCACCAGCGCTATCTCAAAGGGAGCACCGGCAAAAGGAAAAGGTTCAATGGAGATCTATTTCTCCCTGGGTGGAAACAATTAATTGGGAAAACGTTATAAGCACATAACTAAGAAAGGAATCATACATTGCAAAACGAAATGGATATAGGGTCAATGGAGATCTATTTCTTAATGGGTGGAAAAAGTTAATTGGGAAAACTAAGATTACATATCCCCCTAGGGATCTGTGTGCACTCCATGTTTAGTTGTGTGCGCTCATCTCAGGGTATTTGTGCGCGCGCACAGCTTAGAGGGAACAGCGGATGAGGGTGATATATGATTAAATCAAGAAATATCCCAGTCAATTCTTAATCAATTAAAAAATAACTTTATTGACATTTATGAGTCTTTCAGTACCTAAAAGCATAGTTTTTTTTTATTTTCAAGCTATTTAAACTCATTGCTTTGTTTGATGAAACAAATGTACATAGAAAATAGGAAAATGAATGGAAGGGGCTATTAAGGTTAAAAAAAAACATAAAGATTATATAAAAAATATATATAGCTTAGTTTACAGGTCCACAAATGTATTATGAGTGCTCAGCATGATGGAGTAGAGCAAAGTCTATACGTTCTGGATGCCTTAAATTGAAAGGTTATTGGTAACAAAACAAAAAGCAGCAATGCACAGTCCAGCATCATATCATGTATTGTAATGATACAAGCTGATACATTAGTACAACTTACGGCTCTATTAATGTGATTTACAACTCAGAAATCCATAGATCTTTATGAGCTTGCTAATGTTTTTAATTACTTACATTTATATGAGTGAAGTAGAATTGCATGATGCGTCATGTTGATGTGTAATGGCGGACTCATGTTAAACCCTTACCCACATTCCATACATACAACTGGTCTTTATCTTGTGTGAGTTTCTTGTGTCACTTCAAATCTTACTGAAACATTTTCTCATGTGAGTTTCAGATCATGCAAATGGTGTTTATCCTGTGTGAGTTCTCATGTGTCGCTTGAGATGTGAGGCCTGACTTAAACATTTCCCACATTCAGAACATGGAAAAGGCTTTTCTCCTGTATGAGTCCTCTTATGTGTATTAAGGTGTGAGGCCTGGCTGAAACATTTCCCACATTCAGAACATGAAAAAGGCTTTTCTCCTGTATGAGTCCTCTTATGGCTTTTAAGAGCAGAGAGATGACTGAAACATTTCCCACATTCAGAACATGGAAAAGGTTTTTCTCCTGTATGAGTCCTCTTATGTTTATTAAGAGCTGAGAGATGACTGAAACATTTCCCACATTCAGAACATGGAAAAGGCTTTTCTCCTGTATGAGTCCTCTTATGGCTATTAAGAGCTGAGTGATGACTGAAACATTTCCCACATTCAGAACATGGAAAAGGCTTTTCTCCTGTATGAGTCCTCTTATGGCTATTAAGATCTGAGAGATGACTGAAACATTTCCCACATTCAGAACATGGAAAAGGCTTTTCTCCTGTATGAGTCCTCTTATGGCTATTAAGAGCTGAGTGATGACTGAAACATTTCCCACATTCAGAACATGGAAAAGGCTTTTCTCCTGTATGAGTCCTCTTATGGCTATTAAGAGCTGAGTGATGACTGAAACATTTCCCACATTCAGAACATGCAAAATGATTTTCTCCTGTATGAGTCCTCTTATGGCTATTAAGAGCTGAGTGATGACTGAAACATTTCCCACATTCAGAACATGGAAAAGGCTTTTCTCCTGTATGAGTCATCTTATGGCTATTAAGAGCTGAGAGCTGGCTGAAACATTTCCCACATTCAGAACATGGAAAAGGCTTTTCTCCTGTATGAGTCATCTTATGTGTATTAAGGTGTGAGACCTGACTGAAACATTTCCCACATTCAGAACATGGAAAAGGCTTTTCTCCTGTATGAGTCATCTTATGTGTATTAAGGTGTGAGACATGACTGAAACATTTCCCACATTCAGAACATGGAAAAGGCTTTTCTCCTGTATGAGTCATCTTATGTGTATTAAGGTGTGAGACCCGACTGAAACATTTGTCACATTCGGAACATGGAAAAGGTTTTTTTCCTGTATGAGTCCTCTTATGTTTATTAAGATTTGAGACCCAACTGAAACATTTCCCGCATTCTGAACATGGAAATAGTTTTTCTACTGTGTTACAAATGTGGTCTTCTCCAATGTTATTCCAAATCTTGAATCCATCTGTTGAAAAAAAAAAAAGAGTAAAATTTGAAAGCTTTAACATTCTTCTATATGAAAATTATTAGTTAGTATATAACTATTATAGTAATTATAATCAATTAAAGAGACCAATTTGCAGTGAATACAAAGTCAAATCATACAAAAACAAAGCAAAATATGTCTGAATGTACAGTATATAGAGTGCAGTGTGATCCGTTGGTCTTTTGTGGTCTTTTGTTTAACTATATCTGATAGTCTGCAAAGTGTTATTTAAAAGAAAAAACAAATACTGTATAAACACAAACTTTACATATTGCAACTTCTTCATGCAATTATTGCCTGCTGCAGGCTGTCATTTTTTATGCCTGTTACTGGGTGGGTGTTTCTGTAAACTAACAATCTGCCCATTAGCTCTGCGGAGAGCACCGACTGTAGTTACTGACACTTTCCCACTGTGCAGATACAAACTTCCTGTGTGTGCAAAGTCTTCTATCAGGAATTGTGCTAATGAAAATAAAATGGCAGATTGGGGTCATTACACCAGCAAATAAGAAATGTTCCCTAGTGCTTATAATTTATGAGGTGTGACGAAGTGCCCTTCGCTACTTTGTCTTGGAGAGGACTGTTTGCCAGCCTCCTGCCCTGCGACTATGGCCCGGGGACATATTGCCCTTAAAACACAGTATTCGGCCATACCAGAGTGTATGTCACTCATTCTGGCCCTTTACATACAGGGGGGTCATTCGGTACTTGCCCTGTGTGAACCATGATACCACAGATAGATATGCCATGGAGCCCATTCATATAATGAAAGACTATGGGAAAGACTTTAGTTCCATGGCAATTGAACTGTGTGAAGATGATCTGAGCGCTATTCGGTCATTTTGTGCGCTCAGATCCCAGCTGTAACGGAACCCATCACTGTTTTACCCTGTTTATGGTTATTTAATTCTTGGTTAAAATATGATCACATTGCTGTACTGTAGATATGTTGTTTTATGTTCTACAGAATATATTGGCTCAGAATATCACAGCTACTAGGCTAATAGATAATCCTATTACAGATAAGAAAGTCGATTGTATAAACTGTTTTCATTCTCAGATAAGAACAAAGAAGGCTGATTTAATCATTGTCTGATTATATCAAAGTTGCCAGGGAGCCTCAGGGAGGGGTGACCACACCTATTGTCCCTCTATGTGAAATGTCTGTGTGTTATGTGAAAAAGATACTTTTACTAACTTTTGAACCCCTGGTCTGATTCATGCCATTTTTTAATATGTTGTTCCCCTGGGTGAGAGCTATTGAACGGTGCTGGACTTAAAGGTGTACCCCCCCGGTTTTTGAGGTACATCCAGAATGTGGATAAAATTGTGTCTGTTTTAATTGTGTTACCTGTTATCTGAGGGGAGGAGACGTGGGGGTTGGACCATGTATATAATTGGCTGTGATAATTATGTGGGTGTAGCCCTTCAGAGGGCACCATTGCATAAAAGGAGATCCCCTGTCATTAAAGTTATAGTTCTACTTGACCCTTCAAAACTTAGTCTCATCTCGTTATTGAAGGGGATCGCTATATCATACTGGGGATTGCTATGCTTTTGCATACTCCCTTGAGCTGTAACTACTGAACCCTTGTTCCTGATGTGTCCTCCTTGGAGGAGAGGTCTTCCCCACACGGTCCTGGATGCTGGAGATTCATACAGGGTGGAAGGAAGACGGCGCGGCTCCAGCTAAACTACGGCGGTTGTGGAGTCTGTGGTGGTTGAGGTGTCCGGTGCGGTGCTTGTAGGCCTCGGCGCAAACTAGGACGCGTCTATCAACGGAGGTACCCGGTCGGGGTGCCAGGAGATCCGTTACATTGGCTGGCAGTGGTGGGATGGCGTCCTAGTAAGAGGAAAAGCAGCACGGAGACACCGGTAACGCTTGGAGTTACAAATTGAGGGCAACGCTAGTATCCGTACAGCGCCCCCGGCTACAGCAGGATGGAACCGGCTAGTTTTCAGACAGCGTTCCATGATGATGAGGAGGAGGAGGCCGCGGACTACAGGGATGCAGACAGAAAGGAACTCTGGTATGATGCCCTGGAAGATGCCCAATGGCGGCGAGGTGAGAGTCTCCCCAGTGATGAGCAGTGGCTACAGAAGCGTGTGGCGATGCGGATGTATCTATTGGGAGAGCAGCCCCTGGATGAGTGGGTGACAAGACTAGAGACCCTGGTACGGCGAGAGATCTGGCTAGACAACGCATACCAGGCCCTCTGGTGGCATACCGTTCGACTTACCCCCTGGATGGCTGAACACGACTTACCGGAGGGAGATGATTATGATGGCCCGGGTTTATTATGGGATGCCTTGGAGGACGACATTGATCTTGGCAGCACGGAGGAGTCTAGGTTTTGGGACATCTACGACTACCGGATGCGCATGTATGTCTGGGATGACGAAGGCGAGGTGAGCAAAGACATGACCCACCTGGTAACAAGAGAGTGGGAGCTGGAGAAGGACTACCAACACCTGCTCAGCTTCGTGCAGCCCCAACCTACTCGACAAGCAGAAACAGACTTCATTGACTGGTCCTGGGATGACCTCCAGATGGCAGGTAGAGATGGGACCGAGGTCTCTCTACCGGCCCTACAGGGGGCAGAAGGTGTCATCCTTCCCCCCAAGCGGCAGTGTGAACCCCAGGGGGCAGAAGGTGTCGTCCTTCCCCCCCAGCGGCAGTGTCGTCCTTCCCCCCCAGAAGGTGTCGTCCTTCCCCCCCAGCGGCAGTGTGAACCCCAGGGTGCAGAAGGTGTCGTCCTTCCCCCCCAGCGGCAGTGTGAACCCCAGGGGGTAGAAGGTGTCGTCCTTCCCCCCCAGCGGCAGTGTGAACCCCAGGGAGCAGAAGGTGTCATCCTTCCCCCCCCAGCGGCAGTGTGAACCCCAGGGGGCAGAAGGTGTAGTCCTTCCCCCCCAACGGCAGTGTGAACCCCAGGGGGCAGAAGGTGTCGTCCTTCCCCCCAGCGGCAGTGTAAACCCCAGGGGGCAGAAGGTGTCGTCCTTCCCCTCCAGCGGCAGTGTGAACCCCAGGGGGCAGAAGGTGTCGTCCTTCCCCCCCAGCGGAAGTGTGAACCACAGGGGGCCGAAGGTTTCGTCCTTCCCCCACAGCGGCAGTGTGAACCCCAGGGGGCAGAAGGTGTCATCCTTCCCCCCCAGCGGCAGTGTGAACCCCAGGGGGCAGAAGGTGTCATCCTTCCCCCCCAGCGGCAGTGTGAACCACAGGGGGCAGAAGGTGTCATCCTTCCCCCCCAGAGACAGTTTACCCTAACCAAGGAAGACACCAATCTCCCAGACGGCGCAGATGGGACCGTGGTCTCTGCGCCCACAGCCTGTCCAGATCCCCAACTACCCTCACTGGGACAACCGGAGGAGGGGGTAAGTACAAATTCCCCTCCCCAGGTAACTCCTAATGTGGCCCCAGGGTTAAAAAAGGAAATGTTAACCCCCACTGACCCCCATCTTTCCCTGGCTACTGAGCCGGAATATGTCCCAAGTACCCCAGCAGAAGAGCTGACAGTGGGGCAGAGTGCAGTCGGCCTCTGCCCTCCCTTTGTCCCTTGTACAGAGCAGGATGTCCTGCAGGTTATACCAGCAGAAGAGCTGGCATCAGGGATTGAGGTAAGTGGGTGAATGTACGAGTAAGGTCCATAGGGAGTGAGGTAAGTGTGTGAATGTACGTGCAGAGTCCATATGGAGTGAGGTAAGTGTGTGAATGTACGTGCAGAGTCCATAGGGAGTGAGGTAAGTGTGTGAATGTACGTGCAGAGTCCATAGGGAGTGAGGTAAGTGGGTAAATGTACGTGCAGATTCCATAGGGAGTGAGGTAAGTGGGTGAATGTACGTGTACAGTCCATAGGGATTGAGGTAAGTGAGTGAGTGTACGTGGAGAGTCCATAGGGATTGAGGTAAGTGTGTGAATGTATGTGTAGAGTCCGTAGGGAGTGAGGTAAATGGGTGAATGTACGTGTAGGGTCCATAGGGAGTGAGATAAGTGGGTGAGTGTACGTGTAGGGTCCATGGGGATTGAGGTAAGTGGGTGAGTATACGTGTAGGGTCCATAGGGACTGAGGTGAGTGGGTGAATGTACGTGTAGAGACAATGGGGATTGAGGTGAGTGGGTGAATGTAAATGTAGGGTCCATAGGGATTGAGGTAAGTGGGTGAGTGTACGTGTAGAGTCCATAGGGATTGAGGTAAGTGGGTGAATGTACGTGTAGAGTCCATAGGGATTGAGGTAAGTGGGTGAATGTACGTGCAGAGTCCATAGGGAGTGAGGTAAGTGTGTGAATGTACGTGCAGAGTCCATAGGGAGTGAGGTAAGTGTGTGAATGTACGTGTAGAGTCCGTAGGGAGTGAGGTAAATGGGTGAATGTACGTGTAGGGTCCATAGGGAGTGAGATAAGTGGGTGAGTGTACGTGTAGGGTCCATGGGGATTGAGGTAAGTGGGTGAGTATACGTGTAGGGTCCATAGGGATTGAGGTAAGTGGGTGAATGTACGTGTAGAGACCATGGGGATTGAGGTGAGTGGGTGAATGTACATGTAGAGACCATGGAAATTGAGGTGAGTGGGTGAATGTACATGTAGAGACCATGGGGATTGAGGTGAGTGGGTGAATGTACGTGTAGAGACAATGGGGATTGAGGTGAGTGGGTGAATGTACATGTAGAGACCATAGAGTGCACAATCTGTGCTGAGCTCACGGTTTACTTGCAAATAATCACATATAATTAATGTCAAACTGCGAGTCATCATCACACTTTGCGAGCTAGCAAAGTGAGGGCCGCTGCTCTGGCCGCAAATGCGGACCTCGAAGAGGCTCCCACATCAGCAGCAATGAGCCAAAGGGACTTAGAAAAAAAACAATAACGCGGAATGAGGAAATAGGGACTTAAAAAAATAAAAAATATGAAGTTAATGGCCGAAACGCGTACATAAAAAAACACCAAAAACACATAAAAATAAAAGCAAAATATAAAAAACAAGCATCACACACAGCACGGGGAGACCGCCAGGACGTCTGGGAGTGAGGTTGCACGCACATTTAGGTCGCATTTAAGAAGTTTCTGCACTTGAAAATCGACTAAGAGAGAAAAAAAATGACGGATGAAAAAAATAAAAACGAGACTAAAAGACAAAGAGCTGCGAAAATCACTGCCAGGAACGCACGAGTTAGCCAGGAACGTAGCAGATACAAAATATACCATTACAAGGGACGGACGGAAAATGCTCGCGAGCCAAGTAACACATTTTACAACACTTACTTACAACTCATAACATTAGGATTCCAAAATGCCGCCTTACCCGCCTAAACAAAACGGTTTGGCCTTGCGCACGCAGCCTATTTACACTGCACACTTGCCACATTGCTAACAAATTCTAGACCTTCCCCTCACCCTTATCAAGCTCTCTGAGCTATCCATTATGATAATGAGTTGCACAAAGAATGCTGCATATCTCGAGAATGATGTACTATAGAGATAAATAGCTATTGCAATGTATAGACCATTTTGAATTCACTTCAAGAAAAAATAAACATATTGTTAGGGTGACAGTGTGACATTACAGAATGTATTATTAATGTTCTTATTGTGTATTAATTCCTCACCTTCCCTGATATTCCCAGGACTCTCCTCCTCCTTCACCTGCTGCTGATCTCTTATATTCAGATCTTCTTGTTCAACCTTGGAGACAACTGGAGGCTTCACATCTAAAGGTCCTACAGATAGAGATAAACAGATTATAGACCTTCACCATTGTAATTATTTACTATCAATCTGGTGTTTGTGTCTTAAAATCTATTTAATTCACCTTTATCATGAGCTGCGATGTGTGTAAAACTTCCTGGGTGAGAGATGAAGGAGAAATCCACCTCAATAAGGACTGAAGTAAGTGATAATTGTCCATAAGATATTACTCACCTTCACTGATATTTACAGGAATTTCCTCCTCTTTAATCTCCCGGGGACTCCTCATATTTGTCTCTTCTTCTTGGTCAGACTCTGAGAGACCTGATGGTCTCACTTTGTCACTGTCTGTACAAATAAACATGAGACGGTCAGAGGCTGGGATTTGTTACACAACTTTATGGTCTGTACAAATAAACATGAGACGGTCACACACTGGGATTTGTTACATGTCTTTATGGTCTGTACAAATAAACATGAGACGGTCACACGCTGGGATTTGTTACATGTCTTTATGGTCTGTACAAATAACCATGAGATGGTCACAATCTGGGATATTCTACACGACCCCGCACAACTTGCGCATCAGACAGATGATAGAGAGTGACAGAGGTACACACTTTACTTCTGCAGTAATGCAAGCTCTCTGTGGTATCTTGGGAATAGAGCAGAGACTCCATGTCCCTTATCACCCTCAGTCACAGATAGATAGACAGAGAGATAGATATATAGATAGACAGACAGATCGACAAAGGGGTAGATAGATAGAGATAGATAGACAGACATAGATAAATAGATAAATATATAAATAGATAGATGGATAGATAGACAGAGAGATAGATAGATAGAGGGATAGAGATATAGATAGACAGACAGATATAGATAGGTAGATAGATAGATATAGACAGACAGAGGGATAGATAGATAGATTGAGGGATAGATATATAGATAGACAGACAGACAGAGATAGATGATAGATACATAGACAGATAGAGATAGACAGATAGATTGAGGGAAATATATATAGAGGGATAGATAGATAGAGATAGACAGATAGATAGACAGATAGATAGACAGATAGATAGACAGATATATATATATATATATATATATATATATATATATATATATATATATATATGATAGATATATAGATAGATAGATTGAGGGAAATATATATAGTGGGATAGATAGATCGATAGATCGAGGGATAGATAGATAGAAGGATAGATAGAGGGATAGATAGAGGGATAGATAGATAGATAGATAGAGGGATAGATAGAGGGATAGATAGCGGGATAGATAGATAGACAGACAGAGGGATATATAGATAGATAGATAGACAGAGAGAGGGATAGATAGATAGATGGATAGATAGAGAGATAGATTATAGATAGATAGACAGAGAGATAGATAGATGATAAATAGAGAGCTAGATTATAGATAGATAGAGGGATAGATACATAGAAAGATAGATAGACAGACAGATAGATACATTGAGGATAGAGGGATAGATAGAGCGATAGATAGATAGATGATAGATAGAGATATAGATAATAGCTAGATAGATAGAGATATAGATAGAGGGATAGATAGAGATAGATAGACAGAGATAGATAGACAGATTGAGGGAAAGATATATAGTGGGATAGATGGATATATATATATATATATATATATATAGAAAGATAGATAGCTAGACAGACAGACAGATAGATTGAGGATTGAGGGATAGATATATAGAGGGATAGATAGAGATATAGATAGATAGACAGATAGAGGGATAGATATATAGATAGGTAGATAGATAGAGATAGATATAGACAGACAAACAGAGGGATAAATAGATAGATAGACCGATAGAGGGATAGATAGATATATAGATAGACAGAGATAGATAGAGGGATAGATAGATAGACAGATAGATGGGCAGATAGATAGGCAGATAGACATATAGAGGGATAGATATATAGAGGGATAGATAGATAGACAGACAGAGATATAGGGATAGATATATAGGCAGATAGATTGAGGGATAGATATATAGAGGGATTGATATATAGATAGATTTATATATATATAGTAGGATATATAGATAGATAGAGGGATAGATAGATCGATAGATAGAGGGATATATATATATATAGAAAGATAGACAGATACATTGAGGATAGAGGGATAGATAGAGGGATAGATAGAGGGATAGATAGATCGATAGATAGACAGAGAGATAGATTATAGATAGAGATATAGATAGACAGAGAGGGATAGATAAATAGATATATATATATATATATAGATGATAGATAGAGGGATAGATAGATATAGATAGACAGAGATAGATAGATAAATATAGACAAACAGACAGAGGGATAGATATATATATAGAAAGATAGACAGACAGATACACTGAGGATAGATAAATTATAGATAGAGATAGATAGATAGATATATAGATAGGTAGATAGACAGACAGACAGAGGGATAGATAGATAGACAGCCCCACTCCCATCGGTCTGTATTATATATCTAATTATATCCGGTATCACTTCCGGTCTTTATCCCACTCGCACCTGATAACCAGTCACAGACACAAATAACTTCCTGTATTATCTCCTGATCAGTAATTGGAACATTAATCTCTCTATTTACCTGCTCAGAGCTCGGACACACACCCGGATCCGCTCTAGGGCACACCAGCTGACCGGACCGGAAGTGGATGTACCGGAAGTCCCACAATGCATAGCGGCACAAACAGGATCCCCTCGTCAACTTAGGGGGCGGGTCTCTAATGTAATCTTGTTTCCATGGTGACGCTTTGTATATACATCTGTCTCTCACTCTGCACATACAAATGTAAAGATAGGACTGATTGTGTTATTGTATTGATCACTGTGTGCCGAGACAGGAAGCTGCACAGACCCGGCGATACAAGGGATACACACAGAGTCTGGGGCTGTGACACCATACTGGGAGAGAGAGGGAGAGGGGGAGAGAGAGAGGGAGAGGGGGAAGAGAGGGAGGGAAAGAGAGGAAGGGGGAGAGAGATAGAGAGGGGGAGGGAGGGGGCGAGAGGGGAAGGGGGAGAGAGAAAGGAGAGGGGGGAGGGAGGGGGAAAGAGAGAGGGGAGCGAGAGAGGGGTCTGGAGCTGTGACACCATACTGGGAGAGAGAGAGAGGGGAGAGAGAGAGGAAGGGAGAGGGGGTAGGGGGAGAGAGAGAAGGATGGGGGAGGGAGAGGGGAAAGGGAGGGAAAGAGAGGGGGAGAGGGAAGTACGGAGAGAGAGGGAAGGGAGAGAAAGAGGGGGAGAGAGAGAGAGAAGGAGGGAGGGGGATAGAGAGAGAAGGAGGGAGGGGCAGAGAGGGAGAGAGAGGGGAGGGGGATAGAGAGAAAAGGAGGAAGGGGGAGAGAGAGAGAAGGAGGGAGGGGGAGAGAGAAGGAGGGAGGGGGAAAGAGAGGGGAGAGAGAGAAGGAGGGAAGGGGAGAGTGAGGGAGGGGGAGAGAGAGAAGGAGGGAGGGGGAAAGGGAGGGAAGAGAGAGAAGGAGGGAAGGGGAGAGTGAGGGAGGGGGAGAGAGAGAAGGAGGGAGGGGGAGAGAGAAGGATGGAGGGGGAAAGGGAGGGGAGAGAGAGAAGGAGGGAGAGAGAAGGAGGGGGATGGGGGGAGGGGAAGAGAGAGAGAGAAGGAGGGGGAAAGAGAGAAGGAGGGAGGGGGAGAGAGAAGGAGAGGGAAAGAGGGAGGGGAAGGGGGAGAGAGAGTTGGGAAAGGGAGGGAAAGAGAGGGGGAGCGAGAGAGAGGGGTCTGGAGCTGTGACATCATGGAGAGGGAGAAGGAGGGAGAGGAAAGAGAGAGAAGGAGGGGGAGTGAGAAGGAGAGATGGGGAGAAAGAGAGAGAAGGAGGGAGGGGGAGAGAGGGAGGGAGAGAGGGGTCTTGAGCTGTGACATCATACTGGGAGGGAGGGGGAGAGAGGGGAGGGAGAGGGAGGTAGACAGAGAGAGAGAGGGGGAGAAAGAGGGAGGGGGGTGGGGAGAGGGGGGAGTGAGGGGGGCAAGGGAGCGAGAGAGGGGTCTGGAGCTTTGACACCATACTGGGAGAGAGAGAGGGGGGGGAGAGAGAGAGGAAGGGAGAGAGAGAGGGAGGGGGAGTGGGGGAGAGGGGGTAGGGGGAGAGGGGGGTAGGGGGAGCGAGAGAAGGAGGGGGGAGAGAGGGGAAGGGAGAGAGGGAGAAAGAGGGGAGGGAGAGACAGAAGGAGGGAGGGCAAGAGAGGGAGGGGTAGAAAGAGGGGAGGGGGAGAGAGAGAGAAGGAGGGAGGGAGAGAGAGGAGGGGGAGAGAGAGAGAAGGAGGAAAGGGGAGAGAGAGAGGGGAGGGATAGAGAGAAAGGGGGAAAGAGGGAGGGGGAGAGAGAGAGAAGGAGGGAGAGAGGGAGAGACGGGGAGGGAGGGGGAAAAAGAAAGAAAGGGGAGAGAGAGAGGGGTCTGGAGCTGTGACACCATATTGGGAGAGAGAGAGAGGGTAGGGGGGAGAGAGGGGGAGGAGGAAAGAGAGGGGCAGGGAGGGGGAGAGAGAGAGGGAGACAGAGGAAGGGGGAGAGAGGGAGGAAGACATGGGAGAGGGAGAGAAAGAGAGAGAAGGGGGGATGGAGAGAGAGAAGGAGGGAGGGGGAGAGAGAGAGAAGAGGGAGGAGGAGAGAGAGAGAGGGGAGGAGGAGATAGGGAGGGAGAGAGAGGGAGGAAGGGATATGAGAGGGAGGGAGGGGGAGGGGAGAGAGAGGGGGGGAAGAGAGAGAGAAAGGAGATGGGGGAGGGAGGGGGAGAGAGAGAGGGGTCTGGAGCTGTGACACCATACTGGGAGAGGGAGAGAGAGGGGGAGTGGGGGGAGAGAGAGGGAGGGGGAGAGGGTGGTAGGGGGAGAGGGTGGTATGGGGAGAGAGAGAAGGGGAGAGAGAGAAGGAGGGGGGATAGGGGGAGGTAGGGGGAGAGAGGGAGGGCGGGGAAGGGAGGGGGAGAGGGAGAAGGAGGGAGAGAAAGAGGGTTAGAGAGAGAAGGAGGGAGGGCAAGAGAGGGAGGGGGAGAGAGAGAAGGAGGGAGGGAGAGAGGGGAGGGATAGAGAGAAAAGGGGAAAGAGGGAGGGAGGGGAGAGAGAGAGAAGGAGGGAGAGGGGGAGAGAGAGAGAGAGAGAGAAGGAGGGAGAGACGGGGAGGGAGGGGAAAAAAGAAAGGGAAGGGGAGAGAGAGAGAGGGGTCTGGAGCTGTGACACCATACTGGGAGAGAGAGGGTAGGGGGAGAGAGAGGGGCAGGAGGAGAGAGAGGGGCAGGGAGGGGAGAGAGAGAGGGAGACAGAGGAAGGGGGAGAGAGGGAGGAAGACGGGGAGAGAGAGAGAAAGAGAGAGAAGGGGGGATGGAGAGAGAGAGGGGTCTGGAGCTGTGACATCATACTGGGAGGGGGAGAGAGAGAGAGAGAGGGGGGGGGGTGGGAGAGAGAGGGAGAGAGAGAGGGAGGGAGGGCAAGAGAGAGAGGGGGAGAGAGGGGGATGGAGGGAGGGGTAGAGAGAGGGATGGGGAGAGGGGGAGAGAGGAGGGGGAGAGAGAGCGGACTGGAGCTGTGACATCATACTGGGAGAGAGAGGGAGGAGGAAAGAGAGAGGGGGAAAGAAGGAGGGGGAGAGACAGAGAGAGGGGAGAGGGAGGGAGAGAGAAGTAGGGGGAGAGAGCAGGAGGGATGGGGAGAGAGAGAGAGAAGGATGGGGAGAGAGAGAAGGAGGGAGGGGGAGAGAGGGAGGAAGACGGGGAGAGGGAGGGAGAGAGAGAGGGGGGAGGGAGAGAGAGAGCGGACTGGAGCTGTGACATCATACTGGAGAGAGAGGGAGGAGGAGAGAGAGAGGGGAGAGGTGGAAAGAGGGAGGGGGAGAGACAGAGAGAGGGGAGAGGGAGGGAGAGAGAAGTAGGGGGAGAGAGCAGGAGGGATGGGGAGAGAGAGAGAAGAATGGGGAGAGAGAGAAGGAGGGAGGGGGAGAGAGAGGGAGGAAGACGGGGAGAGGGAGGGAGAGAGAGAGGGGGGAGGGAGTGAGAGAGCGGTCTGGAGCTGTGATATCATACTGGGAGGGAGAGGGAGGGAGGAGAGGGAGGTAGACAGAGAGATAGAGGGGGAGAGAGGGAGGGGAGAGAGAGGGAGGGGAGAGAGAGAGGGGGGAGGGAGGGGGATGGTGGGAGGGAGTGGAAGAGAGAGAGAGAAGGAGGGGTAGAGAGAGATAAGGAGGGAGGGGGAGAGAGACGAGGGAGGGGGATTGTGGGAGGGAGGGGGAGAGAGAGAGAGAGAGAGAGAAGGAGGGGGATAGAGAGAAGGAGAGAGGGGGAGAGAGAAGGAGGGAAAGAGAAGGAGGGAGGGAGGGGAGAGAGAGAGAAGGAGAGGGTGAGGGAGAGAGGGAAACCGGGACGGGGGGGGAGAGAGAGGGGTCTGGAGCTGTGACATCATACTTGGAGAGAGAGAGGGAGGGGGAGAGAGAGAGAAGTAGGGGGAGAGAGAAGGATGGGGAGAGAGAGAAGGAGGGCGGGGGAGAGAGAGGGGGAGAGAGGAAGGAAGATGGGGAGAGGGAGAGAGAGGGGGGAGGGAGAGAGAGAGGGGTCTGGAACTGTGACATCATACTGGGAGGGAGAGGTAGGGGTAGAGAGGGGGAGGGAGGGAGAGGGAGGTAGACAGAGAGAAAGAGGGGGAGAGAGGGAGGGGGGAAAGAGGGAGGGGGAGAGAGAGGGAGAGGGAGGGGGATGGTGGGAGGGAGGGGAAAAGAGAGAGAGAGAAGGAGGGGGAGAGAGAAGGAGGGAGGGGGAGAGAGAAGGAGAGAGAGAGGGGGGTGAGAGAGAGAGAGGAAGGAGGGATGGGGGAGGGAGGGGGAGAGAGGGAGGGGGAGAGAGGGTGGGAGGGAGAGAGAGAGGGGGAGAGGGAGGGGGATTGTGGGAGGGAGGGGGAGAGAGATAGAGAGAGAAGGCGGGGGAGAGAGAGAAGGAGGGAGGGTGAGAGAGAAGGAGGGAGGGAAAGAGAAGGAGGGAGGGGAGAGAGAGAGAAGGAGAGGGTGAGGAAGAGAAAAAGAGAGGGAGGGGGAGAGACGGAGACAGGGAGGGGGGAGAGAGAGAGAGGGGTCTGGAGCTGTGACATCATACTGGGAGGGGGAGAGAGAGAGAAGGGGAGGGAGGCAGAGGGAGGTAGACAGAGAGAGAGGGGGGGAGAGGTAGGGGGAGAGAGAGGGAGAGAAAGGGGGGATGGAGGGAGGGGTAGAGAGAGGGATGGGGAGAGGGGGAGAGAGGAGGGGGAGAGAGAGCGGACTGGAGCTGTGACATCATACTGGGAGAGAGAGGGAGGAGGAGAGAGAGAGGGGGAAAGAGGGAGGGGGAGAGACAGAGAGAGGGGAGAGGGAGGGAGAGAGAAGTAGGGGGAGACAGCAGGAGGGATGGGGAGAGAGAGAGAGAAGGATGGGGAGAGAGAGAAGGAGGGAGGGGGAGAGAGGGAGGAAGACGGGGAGAGGGAGGGAGAGAGAGAGGGGGGAGGGAGAGAGAGAGCGGTCTGGAGCTGTGATATCATACTGGGAGGGAGAGGGAGGGAGAGGGAGGTAGACAGAGAGATAGAGGGGGAGAGAGGGAGGGGAGAGAGAGAGGGGGAGGGAGAGAGGGGGAGAGGGAGGGGGATGGTGGGAGGGAGTGGAAGAGAGAGAGAGAGAGAGAAGGAGGGGTAGAGAGAGAGAGAAGGAGGGAGGGGGAGTGAGAGGGGGGATGGGGGGAGGGAGGGGGAGAGAGAGAGGGGGGGAGGGGGATTGTGGGAGGGAGGGGGGAGAGAGAGAGAAGGAGGGGGATAGAGAGAAGGAGGGAGGGGGAGAGAGAAGGAGGGAAAGAGAAGGAGGGAGGGAGGGGAGAGAGAGAGAAGGAGAGGGTAAGGGAGAGAGGGAAACTGGGAGGGGGGAGAGAGAGGGGTCTGGAGCTGTGACATCATACTTGGAGAGAGAGAGGGAGGGGGAGAGAGGGAGGGGGAGAGGGAGGGGGGGGAGAGAGAGGATGGAGGGAGGGGGAGAGAGAGGGGGGGGAAGGGAGAGAGGAGGTAGAGAGAGAGGGAGAGAGGTAGGGGAAAGGAGGGGGAGAGAGAGGGAGGGGGAGAGAGAGGGAGGGGCAGAGAGATGGAGGGGGAGAGAGTGAGGGGGAGGGGTGATGGGGGAGGGAGAGGGAGAGGAAGAGAGAGAGAGTGAAGGAGGTTGAGAGAGAGAGAGAGGGGGAGAGAGAGGTAGGGGAATAGAGGGAGGGGGAGAGAGAGGTGAGGGAGAGAGAGGGAGGGAGAGAGGGGGAGGGGAAGAGGGAGGGAGGGGGAGAGAGAGAGAAGGGAGGGGGAGAGAGGGAGGGGGTGAAGGAGTTAATATCACATGAAGGTTAATGTTTTTGTGCTAAACCATCTATGAAGAAACAGACCAACCTCAATAACATGCCTGGGACCTCTGGCGACACTGCTGACTCGCAGGGGGTTCCTGTTTTATACTTAGAAAACCACAGATTGCTTCAGCTTGCTTTTGGAACTGTTTGCTCACAGAAACCAACCGCCTCCGTAACCACCTTTTTTTGTGTTACTATATAATCTATGTTCTGACAAGCAATAAATGAACTGTGCTTACATACTACCTTGTGTGTGTGTGTACCTTTATTGGCGCAGTTCCTCAGAATTCTGAGGGGCCCTGAGTTCCGAGCCACCAAGTATACGAAATAGGAGACCCCAACAAACTGGTGTTAGAAGTGGGATACAGCAGATCGAAGCACGACCAGGACTGGTGAGTACAGTGAACAGTGTCTATATACACCTTCCTATACTCCTACTCCTATCATCCTTTGTAAACTGTATCCAAGTAGATTAAGTTGGGGACTCTCCCTGTGGTAGGGAGAAGTTAGGTCTCTGGTAGGCAAGGATAATAATTGTTCCTAAGGTGGGAATAGAAAGGATAAATATATATATACTTGGTTTCTTGGTTAACAGGGCCCCAAAACCGCTGCTTCTGCAAGCTCATGAACCTTGCTGGATTTCCGTGCTGTTTAAGATAAGAGCTTTTTTGTTATTTCGTACCAGACCATATAGCAAAGTCTCTGGAGACTGTAAGACGCCCCATTTCTGTGTCTAGGGGAAACCCGTTGACGCGCAGAAAACGAACGCAAGTTCCAGTCAAAAGAGAAAGAATTAGGGATATTTTGCTGACACACTTGGTCTTAAGTAATCAACTCGAAAATACTGTTGGAATTGTGGGAGCTATTTCAGCTCAGTACAGCCGCTATATTCTCTGATTGACCAATGTGTTAACAAATAAGGTTAAGTTGTCTACTGAGACGACTACCAAAGAAAATAAAGACTAGAAGGATAGTTGAAAATGGGCACTTCCCAGTCTAAACAATACCCCCTCCCAACCCGGGATAATCTTGTAAAGAATATGTATATAGAACATCACCAAAGGGGGGATTCTATGTCGACCCCTTTGTAGATAACCTAGCCGGATGGACTGAGGGAATGAGGAGTTCTAGTCCTTTCCCGAGGGAGGGAGCAAATGATGATTTTCATATTAACATGATTAAGGGACTATGCTTGGGGGATGAAAAGGCATTTCTATGGTACACGGGGGACCCCGATTGGGACATGACATACATGAGTGAAGGTGGAAAGAATTGGTTAGAGGTAGCGCCACACTGGCTCCCAGTCCCTACTGATGGTGTTAAGAAAAACAAAAAGAAGCTCTTCCCCAAGAAAAAGACTCCAAGCCACACTCCCAGACACACACCCACCCCCTGTCCCACAGCACCCCCGATTTACACCCCACCTATGTCTACCTCTCTATATCCCAACCTAGACACAAGCATTATTTTCCAAAGTAGTCCCTACTCCGGTCCTAGGGATGCCGGCGTGTCTCCAAGCATTAGCTGCTTGTGCAATGGCCGTAGAGTCAGCTAATACTGTCACCTTGGGACATTCTACCATCCTCCACACCAGTCGCCAAGTGTTACAGTTACTTAAAAACCTAACCACACAACACATGACTGCTCAACGCCTCAGTGGTTATGAATGCATCCTGCTTAACCACACTAATCTAGACGTTAAATACAGCGCACCTAATTCAGGTCCTATTGCTGTCTTAAATGCTATATTAACTAGCAACCCTACATCTTCTAATGACCATGAACAGCTGCATAACTGTCTTACCACTATACATGACCCCACTTCACCTCGACCTGACCTACTGGATATGCCTATTGACCATGCTGAGAATGTGTTTGTTGATGGGGCATGTTCTAGACCTGCAGATGGGGTCTATAAAACAGGTTTTGCTGTAGTTCAGCTCCCAGATGTTGTACTTGAGGCAGGTCTTATCCCTTTTACTTCCGCCCAAGCTGCTGAACTTATCGCCCTTACAAAAGCATGTCACCTTTTTGCAAATAAATCTGTAAACATTTACACTGACTCCCGTTATGCCTTTGGTGTGGTTCATGATTTTGGAAAAATATGGCAGCAAAGAGGCTTCGTTGCTGCTGATGGTAAACCGATTTCCCACACCAATCTCATTAATTCTTTACTACAAGCTATCCAGTTACCGAAAGACAATGCCATTATCCATTGCCGCGCACACACTAACCACACAGACTTTGTTTCTAGAGGAAACGCCTTGGCCGATCAAGTTGCTAAAACTGCTGCCACCGTAATACCTACACCCACCCATACTTTTCATGAAATTGCTTCATGAATTACAAGGCTTTGCAACACCTGATGATTTATCATATTGGCAGTCACATGATTTAGAAAATGACATACATGGCCTTTTCTCAAAAGAGGGGAAGATAGGGATACCTGAGAGTAGTGCCCCAATATTCATAGGACAGGAACACTGGGTGGGACACAAAGGAATTAAAGCAACCATGCAACAGTTACAACTGTCTTTTTGCATCAGAAACTTAAAATCACACTGCCAGACATACATACAAAGATATATACAGTGTCTACAGAATAACTCTACAGTACCTAACAAAGCATTACATGATCACTTGCCTCCACCCACAGCTCCATTCACCCATTTACAAATTGATTTTACACATATCCCAAAGACAGGATCAAAGCAATTGTACCTGTTGGTGATAGTAGACCAGTTCTCACGGTGGCCTGAGGCCTTTGTAACACAAAGAGAGGATGCTAAGACGGTAGCTAAAATATTAACTACCGAGGTAATACCGAGATATGGATGCCCATTGCAAATTAATTCTGATAACGGACCAGCCTTTATTAGTGCGGTAATTAAGGAACTGGTACAATGGCTACAGATAACCTGGAAATTCCATATCCCTTACCATCCTCAGAGTTCAGGCACAGTGGAAAGAATGAACCGTACTATTAAAGAAAAACTTACAAAGGCCACTGCAGGTACATGGGTGAACTGGCAGAAATACCTACCTGCCATTCTAGCAGAAATTAGGATGACTCCTAATAAGTCTACCAAATTGTCCCCTTTTGAGATTCTAATGGGAAGACCATTTCCAACTCCTTGGGTAAAAGGCCCACTGGTAATTATGTCTGGTGATCTTGATCTTATAAGAGAACAATATGTGCAACATTTGATTGATAAATTGAATGGCATCTATGGTGATGTGTCTTCTCGCTTTCCTTTACCCTCACAGGAACCAACACATCCGTTCCAGCCAGGTTACCTCATCTGTGTCCGACAACTGAACAGAGCAAAGAAGGGAGGCTTCCCATTCGGACCACCGACTACCGATGTAGCAGTAACCAGGACTGCTGTCCTCACTGACTCACAGGACATCTGGATCCACGCATCACGTCTGAAGCTGTGTCCAAAGAGGGGTGAAGCAGGTGACAAAGTCCCCGTGAAAGCGATTGAAGACAGCGATAATAAAAATGTCAAACCTACTCCTGCATCCACAAAATGCATGGAAAAACTTTCTCCTGTTGATGGGCATTATGCTCCTGATTTATTTACCCTTGTGGACAGTTCTTAATTGTCATTATGACCCAGATGAATTGGGACCATTAAAGTCTGTTTGTGGTAAACACAATAACACACACCAATACTAGTTCACCTCATAGGTACAAGAGATCCACACAAGATAATACCATTATACAAAATCACCCCTGGGAACGTAATACATTTTCTGTAATGTTACAAGGATATGCCCACTCCTTTAACCTCTCTAATTGTTGGATATGTGCCCACGTATCTACACATGGGGAAATGGGTATACCCCTATTTGGTCTCCCAGCCGAGAATTTCACCCAAAACCACATATATTACAATGGCAGTACAAAACCTATAAAATGGAACTTCTTTACTTATGTCCAATCAGCTACACCGCTCAATGCCACAGGTATGCAAAACCTAACACGCATGTATTTTCCGAAAACAACACACTAAAAGTGTATCTTTTACATTGACCCATAGTAACCCAGGATATAACTGCTTTAAAGTTTTAGGAAAAGGTAGACCCATGGGTAAATCTGTCTGCAAGGACAACACCACACTCACCTTTAATAGAAATTCCTCAAGCTCTAATTCTTCTCTTGACCAGTAATATAAGAGTTGTGCACCTTGGAACTGTAGTGGTCCCGGATGCACCTATCTGTTCCCTCTTTTCCATAACATTAACAATAATGGTAACGGCTGCAGCCCTAAAAGTAATAGCTCCGTATCTAACCTTTTCCACCTTATGCCACCGTCTCCAGCTACAGATGTATATTTTATCTGTGGCAGAAATGCTTACCGGTGGCTTCCCCCTAACTGGGTGGGCACTTGTTACTTAGGCCAGGTCATCCCTTACATATACAACACCTCTAGTCTTCCACAGGGCCGCATCAGAAACATGAGGGATACTAACACCAAGACTGGATGGGAAAAGTTCTTAGATGTCCTTGGTATAATTGTCCCATCAGTTGGTGTGGGAAGATTACAAGAAGAACTATCCCTCTTTCCCTCCTAGTACAGAAAGCCCTGAATAGCACTACAGAAGCTATTGAAAAATTAAACCAAGAGCAAGTACAAATTAGGATGGTAGCCTTGCAGAATAGGATGGCCTTAGATTATGTGTTAGCTTCTAAGGGCGGCGTATGCGCCTTATTGGGCAAAGAATGTTGTTCTTATATTGATGATAACTCTGTTATAGTTACTGACGATATAGAGCAAACCACAGACATTGCCGACCGACTTAACCAGTTCCAGGGGACCATATGGGACGACATGTTCTCCTGGTTGGGAGCTCTCGGTCAGAAAATACTGATTGCTTGTCTTTGTATTATTGCTTCACTTGTATTCCTCTGTACACTTATTGCATGTTGTAGGGCACTACTTAAAAGGATTCTACGCTAGACTACCCGCTACTACCTAAAAGTGCAAAGGACTCCCTATAGTTACATAGTTACATAGTTACATAGGGCCTCATTCTATTAGCGGCCGCAGCCGTTGCGGGGCCGCAAGGACCGGCCGCAAGCTATTCGGCTATTCTATTCCCTTACGGCCGGGGGCTCCGGCAGGCTTGCGGCCGGTGCCTTGCTATCTCTTGCGGCCGCTCGCGCCAGAGGAAATCAAGAGTTTCGGCCGTAAGAAATTCCTATTTGCAATTCAATTGCTCCGGGAACCCTCTCTGCAAGGCTAAAAACGAGCCGCAGCTTACTTGCAGGAAAGAGGTCCCGCTAGCACCAATTAAGCACATAAAATAGCTCAAATAAAGCCATCCTGCACTTTGAGAAGACTATAAAGGGATTTTAGGTGTTAGAAAAAATAGCACATAATTATCCTATACTCAAATCCGTAAAATATTTTATTTTTAATATCCGTAAAATATCCATGTAAAAAGTCCAGAGTGCTTGGAGCACCTCAGACACGCCCACGCCGCAGCCGGAAAATAAACAGTTAATTTGAACTCGGGTTTGGGCTGATGTGCAAGCTTGAGAGTGGGTTCCTTTTAATCCTCATGTCCCCCAATATGATCCCTAGCATTTACAGAGCTGTACAGTGCAGGCTTGAATTTATTTTTGCGTTTTTATATTTCTCAGCTTACGGCCGGTTCCAAGATATGCGGCCGGCCGTAAGAGGAGATCCTTGCGGGGCCGTATAATAGAATCGCGAGTTAACTGAACCCCCGCAAGGAATCGCAGCCTTACGGCCGAATTACGGCCGGTAATAGAATGAGGGCCATAATAATTAAGGTTGAAAAAAGACTTTCAGTCCATCAAGTTCAACCTGTTAAGATCTCCTCTGATCTGCAATATGCGGATTAGTTATTAATTAAATTATTGATTAAATAATTATTAATAGTATAGTATTGGAGAATGAATAAAGAGTTAGTCCATCAAGTTCAACCTTTTTAGATCTCTATTGATCTTTTTAATGTGGACTATTTATTATTATTGTTATTTGTTAATTGATCCAGAGGAAGGCAAACAGAAAAAAAAAACCCCATTGAAACTTTGCCAATTGTCTCATAAGGAAAAAAAAAAGCAAAATTCCTTCCTGACCCCAGAAACTGGCGATCAAATTTCTCCCTGGATCAATATTCCTTGCTAGTTATCTAGGATAGCCTTGAATGCCCTCTTTATTCAAAAATATATCTAACCCCTTTTTGAAGTTGTCTATCGAATCCGCTGTCACCACCTCCTTTGGTAGAGAATTCCACAGTTTAAGAACCCTTTTCTTTGTTTAAGGTGACATCTTTTTTCCTCTAACCTCAAAGGATGTCCTCTTGTCAGTTGATAATCTCTTGCTACAAAAAGTTCACTTGACAAAGCCTTATATTGACCCTGGATGTATTTATATAACGTAATCATATCTCCTCTTAGACGCCTTTTTTCTAGCAAAAATAAGTTTAATTTTGTTAGTCTTTCTTCATAACTTAGCCCCTCCATTCCCCTTATTAGTTTTGTAGCCCTTCTCTGTACCTTTTCCAGCTCTAAAATGTCTTTTTTTTGAGGTGGTGCCCAAAATTGTACTCCATATTCCAAATGAGGGCGTACTAGAGATTTGTATAGTGGCAGAATTAAAGCCAGTTTTCTCTCAAGATTTTAAGTCCCGTTTTAGCTCCACTTTTTAGGTTCTATGGCGTCCACTCCACAACTCCCATAAGAAGAGAACCAAGTGAAGACGGCTCATAAATCCCTACTGAGCTATCACATCACCCACATAAATCTAACCTCAGACACATGCTTTCTGAGGGCTTGAAATGTCCCTAATATCCGAAGCACTGAGAGCCCGTCCCATAACTATTTTATAAAGTCTTTCCAAGTGCTCAACATTTTATAAAAGCCTATTGTTACAACCCTCCGTAAAGGCTGCAAAATGCCTCAATATGGGTTGGATTTGAGGCCTGAGATTTTCTCAATTCTCATACAACTAAGGGGTTAATAATACTACCTTCTATGAGCCCAGATATCCCTCAGAATTTTCCCTTAATACCTGCTAACCCCAATGAACTGGATATCACCCAGGATTCCCCTTAATACATTCAAACCCCTATGAGCTTGGGTATCCCCTGAACTAAAGTATAGCCAGGGGGTCCCTATGGCCCACATGGCACCAACTATTAACTACCATGGGGATCCTTATGGATTTCCTATGTAATCTAAAGATTACCATGAGGTCTCTGTGGACCCTCATGGTACCTAATATAAATCTCTATACCATGGGGTTCATAATAAACCTCATGATATACTAAGCTATGACCATGGAGGTATTTATGGATCTCTATGGCATCTAAAGTTAATC
This sequence comes from Discoglossus pictus, assembly GCA_027410445.1. Taxonomy (NCBI): domain Eukaryota; kingdom Metazoa; phylum Chordata; class Amphibia; order Anura; family Alytidae; genus Discoglossus; species Discoglossus pictus. The sequence goes on from JAPZIH010000711.1 coordinate 7,221,110, forward strand.
CTTATACCATGGGGGTCCTCAACAACATTTATAACACTCTTCCTACCACCACATGGGTCCCAGATTGAAATCTATGCAATCTGATTATTTAGACTTTTATAAATACAGATATGAGAGTGGGAGCATGGATCCTTTATCTATCTACACCTTACCTCCATAACATCTAAAACTTAACCCTATACCATGAATCCTTAAAGAAGCCCAATGACATTAGCTACTAACCCTAAGTACCATGGGGGTCCTTAAAGATTAGTTAATTGATAAGTTAATTACATATAGCCACATTAAAACCAATTTTGAGAGAATCTTGGAGAATTTATTTTATTTGACAGTCCATCATAACTTGGTAAAATGTATAATTGTTGCCTATCCAGTGCTGGTGTCATGTAGCATTGGAAAAAAAGGCTAATATTGATCTGGACCTTAGTTGCAGTGTTACGTGCACTAAGTCTCTTAAAAAAAAGATTTTGATCGGTCTTTAGATGGTATTTTTGTCTCCTACTTGTGTAATAACAGAGAAGATCTTACCAAGTCCTAATGAAATAAAAGAGCATGGAAAACATGACATATTATACCACAAGTGGCCACAGGATGGCAGCAGATAATAAGGAATGAGATAAATGTAGATGATCTTAACCTCAGTCTAATGATATGCAAATCACAAAACACACATTTACATTCTATTGTTAGTTAAAGAGACAGTGCAGACCAACATATTGTAATATGTATCAAAAACTGTGTATTGTAAAGAAAGTTGTTATAGCAGATTTAATAGATAACAAAAAACATAGGCTGAATGTATGTCTGAATAAAAAGGACATACAAGCATGGGTGTGGGATCTGGGGGGATGGGGGATAAATCACTCCCAGATTATATGAATAGGGGACACACAAAATACTGAAATTAAACGTTATCATGCAATATCAGAGGGCCCCAGCACTATGGAGCAGTACGTCTCTCCCAGGAAAGCTTTGATCCAGGAAGACTTTTGACTCCCCCTCCTTTTTAACAACCCTGGAGGATGCAATGGGCTGCCAATCAGCAGCAGAAAGAGTATTTACACAAAGGAACTCACAATATTGTAATTACCAATGGCTATTGTTCTTTTTCAGGCATGTCTTTTTGCACCACAAAAAAATTGTATATTTAGTCTTACTAATGTTCCAATGCTTGACACTATCAGGATACTAAATCAAAAAAAAATTGGAACTTTATTTACAATTATTAAAATAACAGCTACACCACAATAAGCCACAAAATCCTCGTCTCAGCGGGACTGACTTAATACACTGGGTAGGAATTAACACTTTACAGTAACCACTTCCTTTACTATGCCACAACAACAATTTAGACCATCACTAGGAAGCTATATATATAACAGCAGTAATATGGATGTCTATAACTGCATCAAAGCATAAGACAGGAGACATATAGTAACGCCCTATGTATCATTTCAGGGACCTCTTATCTGAAGGGCTATGGTGTGCCCCACAAGTTGGCTGAGATCCCTGTAATAAGCTCATAAAGGGCTAGGCAAAGACAAAAAGGGAATGTGTCTAGTCCAAGAGTACCAATGGATGGTGGCAGTTAAAAATAAAACGCATGCATGCTGCTAAAAACAAAAAGTTTTAGCCTTACTATACCCCCATTGGGGCCTTGGAATAACTAACCATGTTTATAAGGGCAAAACAAATTATACCATTAAGTAAAGCCCAATTATTACTATTATCCCTTGGTAAAGTATCAAGTAGTGATTACAATTAGAGGGAAGTAAGGATAGGGAAAGCCTGTTGTAATGGAACCCATCACTGTTTTACCCTGTTTTTATGGTTATTTAATTCTTATGGTTAAAATTTGATCACATTGCTATACTGTAGATATGTTGTTCTATGTTCAACAGAATATATTGGCTCAGACTATTACAGCTGCTAGCCTAATAGATAATCCTATTACAGAGGCTCCTCATAAGATAGGGAAGTCTATTGTATCGAAGTAGCCAGGTAACCTCCGGGGAGTGTGACCACACCTATTGTCTCTCTATGTGTATTGTGTGGCCAAATATGGGGGATGTGTATTGCCTGTGGAAAGAGATGTGTATATATATTTCTGCATAACAAAATAAAGACAGTATTCTTTGACTCCCAATTGAGTGTCGTCCAATATGGGTGGTTGGGGCTTGTGAGACGGCGCAGTGCTTCTTGGATATTTTACCGTATACCAGCGGAGATATTGGACTTCGTGTTCCAACTCCGTTACATTTGGTGGCAAGTGGCGGAATTGTTCCCACGGTCAGAAGGACAGCTACAGGAGACACCATTCCGTGGATTTACAAGTTGGGGGCAACGCATGTCCCAGTACAGCGACCCTAAAAGCAACACAATGGAGAAGCAGTCGTATGGAAGCAGCAGTGTTATACTTGCACCAGAGATGGAGGAAAGTGAGGTCGCAAAGGAGCTGAGGATACGGCTGGCGTTTTACCCGAATCCTCCATCAGAAGAAACTATAACCAAAGTACTGATACAGGTACAATATTACATCTTGGCAACCAGACAACTAGCAGAGCAGAGATGCAGAGCAGGATTACAAGCAGTATTGGTCACCACACCAGGGAAAGCTACACTACCCTACAATGCATCTAAAACCATCCCAGACACAGAGGATCAGGAGGAGGATCACTGGGATCTATTCGCAGATGAGGTACAGGAGGAGTGGGAAGGGGTAAATGATGGGCCTTTACCCACTCTTGGGGATGGATAATGTTTTCCCCTAGAAGAGGCAGCGACTGTGTCAGGGCCTAGTCACCAGCCAGTGGCAGCAAGCGTGCCAGCCTTGGCAAAAGAGCTGTGGGTGCAGTGTGGCACCACAGTGGAGAGTGTACAAAGTGGGAAAATGCCCTGGTTAACCAGTGTCCAGGCGCCCACTGGAACAGACACCAATCCAAAGACCCAGTTAAACATGGAGGACTGGGATAATGTTGCTAAGCAAAAAGCAATAGAGGTAGAAGAAGAGGGTCAACTGAGGGCCCCAAAGAACAGGCTGGGTGGGAATTGCGAGATTCCCCAGCCTGCATCAGAGAGCCAGAGCGCAGTGGCTCAACCAAAGGCAATGGTTGAGGTACAGCGGCAGTGTGAAGTGCAGGGAGTGGAGAGCATCGTCTACCATCCCCAGCGGCAGTGTAGTTTGCAGGGAATAGAGAGCAGTGTCTTCTTTAACCAGCGGCAGAGTGATATGCAGGGAATTGAGAGTTTCGTCTCCATTTCTCAGAGGCAGGCTGAGCTACCGGGGGCAGAGACGGTCGGTCTCTGCCCACTCAGCAACCCACCAAGGCAGCTTACCAGTGCCCAGCACAGCCGTGGTGAGGCACCTGGACATGGACCAGTTTCTCCTCTATCCAGGTGTAGTAACCAGTTATTGTGGGTGGGCTGTACTGCTGATGGTGTTTTGTGGGTGGGAGTACATGGGAATAACAGTTTGCTCTATGCAGCAGGGGCCCGTCCACGAGCTGGGGGAGGTATGTACTCTGCAACTTGGGACAGTTTTGATAAAGGACTTTAGTTCATTTGGAAGGCTGAGGCTTTTCTGCCTCATTATTTAATTGTCTGATACCAGTTTGTAAAATGTATTTGCCCTCTCCTTGAAATGTTTATTGCTGTGAATGCTGTATGAAGTGTGCGTTTGTTTTGCTCTTGAAATGTGAGGAAATGTGAATTGCAGTAATGCTGATTGGTTGTCAAACTATAGAAGTGACCAACAAATCGCTTTGTCCGGACATCCCCAGCCCGATCCGTTGGGATCAGACCGTGTATGACGGCTTATGGTCACGGGGGAGGTGTGTAACGGAACCCATCACTGTTTTACCCTGTTTTATGGTTATTTAATTCTTATGGTTAAAATATGATCACATTGCTATACTGTAGATATGTTGTTCTATGTTCTACAGAATATATTGGCTCAGATTATTACAGCTGCTAGCCTAATAGATAATCCTATTACAGAGGCTCCTCATAAGATAGGGAAGTCTATTGTATCAAAGTAGCCAGGTAACCTCCGGGGGATGTGACCACACCTATTGTCTCTCTATGTGTATTGTGTGGCCAAATATGGGGGATGTGTATTGCCTGTGGAAAGAGATGTGTATATATATTTCCGCATAACAAAATAAAGACAGTATTCTTTGACTCCCAATTGAGTGTTGTCCAATATGGGTGGATGGGGCTTGTGAGACGTCGCAGTGCTTCTTGGATATTTTACCGTATACCAGCGGAGATATTGGACTTTGTGTTCCAACTCCGTTACACCTGCGTTTTACAGTGATATGATAGTGAGGAGGGGGAAGCCTGTGTTATACAGTGATATGATAGTGAGGAGGGGGGAAGCCTGTAGTATACAGTAATATAATAGTAAGCCTAACCCTAAAGCCTAACCCTATCCTCTAACCCTAAACTCTAACCCAAACTATAAAGATTAACTAAAAAGCCTAAGCCTGAAGTCTAACCCTAGATCCTAAACCTAAACCCTTCTACAGGCTTTGGATATTAGTGACCTAAACAGATAACCTCTAGGTTCTGGCATATCTGGCAAAGGGAGGATTGTGGCTGATGACATCCTCTAACAGAAGGGGTGTGGATGAGATCTTTCTGTGTAACAATAAAGAAGTGGTCAGCCTGATTTGAACACACTAACTAATGGTATTGTCGGAGTCTGCGTGGAACATTCTAAAACCAAAGCAATGTCTGCCTGTCTCTTTCTTCAAGAGTGAGTTAGCATCTTCCGATGTCCTGAGTTCTCCTACGAAGGTGTTTTGGCTGGGTGCTGAGAACTGAATAACAAAAGTCACAACCTGGAAGGAGAATTGGGGTGAGCGTGGTCCGCCAAATATGCAGTCATAACAGCTGGTGGCAGTGGTGCGAGATCTCACGCATATTTACCAGCAGCCAGGATGACATATGGAACCTTATCCAAGATGGAAATCAAGTACTTTCAGCGGCTTGGAGGAGATGCAGAGACCGTCAGGCGATTTGTCCAGCCCTAACAGACCATCTCCCTGATTGCCTGCAGAGCAGGTGTGATTCAGGAGAAAAGGAACCAGATCACAAGGATGATGGCGCGGAGAACACATCACGTTGTCATGGAGGAGCACCTGGCAAAAGCGCTTACGGATCAGTGGATGGCATTCCTTGGACTCCAGCAGGGAGGAAAGCTATTAAAATGGCTGGAGGGACTGGTTTGGGAGAAGATTGCTTTGGAGCCGGCTATTGCATTGCAAAGGGCCCTCCTGCTACAGAATGTAGTTAATGAAAGGACTCCAGGGTATACTGCAGGAGGTAAGTGCTATGCCTAGGTGGTGGTTGCAGAGAAAGGGTAATGTGATATGCTGATCCAGATTGGAGCCTTTCGACCAGGCCACAATATTGAGTGCTGGCCTCCATATCCGGCCAGTACTTTCCCCCTTAAAATAACTATTTTTCTTGGGCCCCAGGGGAGAGTTTTACCCATGCAGTGAGGCCCTGGTTTTGGGTGGGTGGGATGGTAATGGCACCCTTGGACTGTATTGATTACCCTGACACAGAAGACTGTTGGCAGAACCCAGGCATAGCAAACAGTCTGGATGGGAGCATCTATGCATCTGGCCTAATAGCCAAGGACACTTGGCCTGGACTGTGGGGTTTGTGCTACGGTCAACACAAGGATTGTTTACTCCCCTGGAATGGGTAAAAGAGAATAGTGACAATAATCTTCCCGGCACACCCAGAATCAGGACAAGTGCAGGAGGCAAGCAAGATCCTGAATCCCTGGGATGGTTTTCCCCATTTTCCCCACTGGAGTTTGCTAGCCATTTTTACTGGGGATTATGGATGCTGCTAGCCTTGTACCACACCCAAAACAAGGACATATGGACAGACTGAGTTTAGCAGCCTGCATTCCATAATCTGTGAAGATCATAGTCTGCATGATGCTTTTGGAAGGACGAGTAACTGTCATGACTGATTATTGGGCACCCTGCACACCACATACCAATGTTATCTGGGACTCTTACACATCTCTATGATAACATGGAGGCTATCAAATGGACATTGGATGTGTTCTAATGATTGTAACAATTTGTCTTTCATTAATGTGTCATGTTTAAATAATTAATGTGTGAGTATAGATATATCATATATGTAATGTGTACATATAGTTACTGTCATGTATGCAATGTGTGAGTACAGCTATATCATGGATGTAGTGTGTGAGTACAGTTATATCATGGATGTAATTTGTGAGTACAGTTATATCATGGATCTAATGTGTGAGTATAGTTATATCATGGATGTAATGTGTGAGTATAGTTATATCATGGATGTAATGTGTGAGTACAGTTATATCATGGATCTAATGTGTGAGTATAGATATATCATGGATGTAATGTGTGAGTATAGTTATATCATGGATGTAATGTGTGAGTATAGTTATATCATGGATGTAATGTGTGAGTACAGTTATATCATGGATGTAATGTGTGAGTATAGATATATCATGGATGTAATGTGTGAGTATAGATATATCATGGATGTAATGTGTGAGTATAGATATATCATGGATGTAATGTGTGAGTATAGATATATCATGGATGTAATGTGTGAGTATAGTTATATCATGGATGTAATGTGTGAGTATAGTTATATCATGGATGTAATGTGTGAGTATAGTTATATCATGGATGTAATGTGTGAGTACAGTTATATCATGGATCTAATGTGTGAGTATAGATATATCATGGATGTAATGTGTGAGTATAGTTATATCATGGATGTAATGTGTGAGTATAGTTATATCATGGATGTAATGTGTGAGTACAGTTATATCATGGATGTAATGTGTGAGTATAGATATATCATGGATGTAATGTGTGAGTATAGATATATCATGGATGTAATGTGTGAGTATAGATATATCATGGATGTAATGTGTGAGTATAGATATATCATGGATGTAATGTGTGAGTATAGTTATATCATGGATGTAATGTGTGAGTATAGTTATATCATGGATGTAATGTGTGAGTATAGTTATATCATGGATGTAATGTGTGAGTATAGTTATATCATGGATCTAATGTGTGAGTATAGTTACTGTCATGTATGCAATGTGTGAGTATAGATATATCATGAATGTAATGTGTGAGTATAGATATATCATGGATGTAATGTGTGAGTATAGTTATATCATGGATGTAATGTGTGAGTATAGTTATATCATGGATCTAATGTGTGAGTATAGATATATCATGGATGTAATGTGTGAGTATAGTTATATCATGGATGTAATGTGTGAGTATAGTTATATCATGGATGTAATGTGTGAGTATAGTTATATCATGGATCTAATGTGTGAGTATAGATATATCATGGATGTAATGTGTGAGTATAGTTAAATCATGAATGTAATGTGTGAGTATAGTTATATCATGTATGTAATGTGTGAGTATAGTTATATCATGGATGTAATGTGTGAGTATAGATATATCATGTATGCAATGTGTGAGTATAGTTATATCATGGATGTAATGTGTGAGTATAGTTATTTCATGGATGTAATGTGTGAGTATAGTTATATCATGTATGCAATGTGTGAGTATAGTTATATCATGGATGTAATGTGTGAGTATAGTTATATCATGTATGCAATGTGTGAGTATAGTTATATCATGGATGTAATGTGTGAGTATAGTTATTTCATGGATGCAATGTGTGAGTATAGATATATCATGTATGTAATGTGTGAGTATAGATATATCATGGATGTAATGTGTGAGTATAGTTATATCATGGATGTAATGTGTGAGTACAGTTATATCATGGATGTAATGTGTGAGTACAGTTATATCATGGATGTAATGTGTGAGTACAGTTATATTATGGATGTAATGTGTGAGTACAGTTATATCATGGATGTAATGTGTGAGTATAGTTATATCATGTATGCAATGTGTGAGTACAGTTATATCATGGATGTAATGTGTGAGTATAGTTATATCATGGATGTAATGTATGAGTACAGTTATATCATGGATGTAATGTGTGAGTATAGTTATATCATGAATGTAATGTGTGAGTACAGTTATATCATGGATGTAATGTGTGAGTATAGATATATCATGGATGTAATGTATGAGTACAGTTATATCATGGATGTAATGTGTGAGTATAGTTATATCATGTATGTAATGTGTGAGTATAGTTATATCATGTATGTAATGTATGAGTACAGTTATATCATGGATGTAATGTGTGAGTATAGTTATATCATGTATGTAATGTGTGAGTACAGTTATATCATGGATGTAATGTGTGAGTATAGATATATCATGGATGTAATGTATGAGTACAGTTATATCATGGATGTAATGTGTGAGTATAGTTATATCATGGATGTAATGTGTGAGTATAGATATATCATGGATGTAATGTGTGAGTATAGTTATATCATGAATGTAATGTTTTTCAATAATTTTTATTGGCTCACAAGTAAATATTATATAAAACAGAAGGGAAAACAATGATATCGGTAACAAGCCATGGCATTTATAATGTCTGTGTAAAAGATACAATAAAAAATATAAACATGGCCTGAAGATATATAATATTACATATATTATAAATTTACAAGTGAGTATCACTATCAACCATTTTCCTTTTTCAACAATAAAAATATATAACAAAACAAGAATAATAAGAAGGGGAAAGGGAAGGAAGTAAAGTCGGATTATTTTATTATATATTATTTTAATCTTTTTTTTTTTTTAAGGTTAGAACTATAATAATAAAAAACGTCAACTAACTGTTTATTTTGATCTCCATTAAGGATGCCAATCCCCACACGTTCCTTGATCAGCCCGCCTCAGATCCACACACAACAGTCCAACACAAATATATATATATTTTTTTTTTTTATATATTTTTTCATTTTTTATCTTAAATCTATGCCGTGGGTTGAGGAAATCCAAGTTTCCCAAATGGATAAGAATGTAGAGTACGTGTCGGTAATTGTGTGTGTGAGTTTTTCGTTAATCATTATGTAGTTTATCTTGGTAATTATTTCTTTTAAGCAAAGGTTGGTATTTTTCCACCTCTTGGCATTATGATTTTTAACTGCTAATAGTATATATTGGAGTAATTTATTCTCGGATTTAGTGAGGAGGGAAGATTGATGTCCCGATAAACAAACTTCAATGGAGGGTGTTTTCTGGGTAAATAAGAGGTTTGAGGCCAATTGAGTTATTTCACACCATAATTTTTGGACTTTTGGGCATTTCCACCACGTGTGGATAAAGGATCCTATGTCCGGGCATCCCCTAAAACAGGTAGCAGATTCTTGAGGATTTATTCTATGGAGTCTCTCCGGGGGGATATAGGTTCTATGAATAACCTTTAGTGGAGTTTCTAATAAGCTGTTATTAAGAGAGCGTTTAGCTAATCTCTGACTGGTTCGTTCCCATTTGTCCTGATGCCAGGTTTGGCCCAGGTCTTCCTCCCATTTAATCATGTATTTAGGTTTGTTATTGAAGTTTTCATATATATGGCCTAGAATGCCTTTTGTTATCATGGATGTAATATGTGGGCATAGTTACTGTCATGGCATCTTGCTTATGTATTTGTGCCTCCATATTGTTGTGTCCATCTCCAATTACACTATTAGTCCTTTTAGAGAGTGCAGTTTAATTTTCTCCATTATAAAGTATTATCATGGTTTTGCACTATTTTATTCTGCCCACTGGTCATCTGTTGTTTTTTTAACGGACCCACATTTATTACTTAAGATAAACAGGAGTTTGTAACCAAAGGGAGGAGGAAAGCATTTGTGCATTTATCTTCCCTTGTGTATTGTAAAACCACATTATACTCTGCCCCCTACAGGCCTGTGATATTAGTGACCTAAACAGATAACCTCTAGGTTCTGGCATATCTTGCGATGGGAGGGGGTTGTGGCTGATAACATCCTCTAACAGAAAGGGTGTGGGTGAGATCTTTCTGTGTAACAATAAAGAAGTCAGTCTGATTTGGACACTAACTAATGGTGTTGTCGGAGTCTGAGTGGAACATACTAAAACCAAAGCAATGTCTGCCTGTGTCTTTCTTCTGGAGTGAGTTAGCCACTTCCGAAGTCCTGAGTTCTCCTAAGAAGGTGTTTTGGTTGGGTGCTGAGATCTGAACAACAAAAGTCACAACCTGGAAGGAGAATTAGGGTGAGCGTGCTCCCTCAAATTTGGCGATTGTAACATGCGGATTAGTTGTTAATTGCTTCAAAGGAAGCAAACAAAAAAGACAAAAACAGTGAAACATTGCCAATCGTCTCAAAAGGGAAAAACATAATTCCTTCCTGGCCAAAGATACTGGCGATTGGATTCCTCCCTGGATAAATACTCTCTCTCTAATTAACCAGGATAACCCTGAATGCCCTTTTTAATTAAAAATATATCTAGTCCCTTTTTAAAGTTATCTTTCAAATCCGCTGTCGCCACCTCATTTGGTAGAGAATTCCAATAATTAAGCACCTTTACTGTGAAGAACCCTTTTCTTTCTTTAAGGTGAAATCTTTTTACTTTAACCTCAAAGGATGTCCTCTTGTCAGCTTAAAACCTCTTGGACAAAAAGCTCAGTTGACAAAGCCTTATACTGACCCTGGATGTATTTATATAAAGTAATCATATCCCCTCGTAGATGCCTTTTCTTTTCTTTTTTTTTCTGTTTTCTGCCCACCAATGTGAAAACATAAAGAAAAAGTAATAAGAAGGGTATATAGAAATGACAGTAAACCCAAAACACCAGACTGAAAGTAAAAGTGGCAAAGAAAACCTGTTTAATAGCCAAAAACACAGGAACACAAACTAGAAATAAAATAGAAGTGGCAGACGCAAAACAGGATAGTATAACAAATACTGGGAACATGTACAAAATGAACCCACAATTCCTCTTTAGTGTTCAAGAAAATATAACCCTGACCCATAACCAAAACACAGCATACAAAAGTAGTGCACACAAAAGAGGATAGTTAAAGAAACATTGGTAACATACAGAAAATACACATAATGGCCTGTTGGATGCCCACCAACATCAAAATTAAAAGAGAACAAAATTAGAAGGCTGTATGAAACAAAACAAAATAAGAACACTCTATCTCTCCAAAAAAAACAAATAAAAACATAACGAAAATAGAAGTGGTGGACACTAAACAGGATCCAATACTAAATATTGTAAATGTATCAAACATTAATATAACATTCCTGTTTCAGCTCCAACAACATATAACCCTGACTGATAAGCCAAATGCAGCATAACAAAACTGGGAGACACCAAACAGGATAGTTCAACAAACATTGCAAATATATAGAAAAAATGCAACTAACATTAGTGTTTAGTCTGCAACAAACTACAACCATAACCAAATAAGAAAATCTATCAATACTAAATAGACCCCCAACAAACAGGATAGTACAATCAATATTTCAAAATAAGAATAATATTATTTGCACAAAAAAAAAAAATAAAGATGCTGTTGTTCCAAAACAAAATACAATAAAACAACATTTGTCTTTCTTTTTTCCAACAGACACTGCTTGTAGACTGTCAGACTACCATTTACAACACCGGATCCAGGGATATTTACCGACAACTAACAATTCAAAAAAGGTATAGTACAAGTGGAAAAATAGAAAAAACAGCAACAACAAAAAAAAACAGCAATGACAACCTGAAAAATTTACACAACAAACAAACAACGCTAATGAGGCACGCCAAAAAACATCCTTCACAAAATATTTGTGACACATTTCAAGTGTAAGAAGCAAGCCTCTTTTACCTACCCCAACCTCTAATGCTAGACCAGAAATTAAAAGTAAGATCCCAAAACTCAAATACACAAAACAAGATAGTCCAACAAATAATGTTAACACATAACAAATTTAACAATAAATCCACTTCTCAGGGCCATAAACTACAACATTAAAACCACAACCTAAATACACACACAAACTAAGATGCTACAACTAATACTAGTAACACATAGAAAAATAGACAATAAAGGCTCTTTTAGGAAGCACACCCTATATCCCCAAAAATAGAAGATATTCCCACAATTACAACAAGCGCCTACGCGAAACACAAAGAAAATAGAAATGATTGCAACATTTAACACATTTCATACAAAATTCATCTGCCTCTCCTACACTTATAAGCCAAACTAAAAACATAAAAACTGAAAAGGAACCTCCCCCCAAAAAAACAATTAGAATAACACACATACATTTAACAAAATAAACACATTTCAATTAGAAGAACCTATCATCCTAAACAAATCGATAATCACAACACTGTTGCACAGAAAAAAACATTGTAATTAACTCAACTAATAATACATTTCTTTGATTTACAGATTAAGATGGCTGATACAGACAACAAACAAGAGAAGATAAGACGCCAAACTAGACAATGACAAAAAAGATGGGCAAACCAGCAGACGCCCGAGCAGAAGGAAATTTGCAGAGAAAAAGAACGCAAAAGACTTGCAAGCAAAAGACTGTCAGCTGAAAAATTGCAATCTACACCAAAGAAAGCTATAAAAAAATAAAAGCATTTAGAACCTGTTCCAGAACAATCATCTAACATTTCTAATGATGAATTACAAACTGAGACTGATATATGCTCTTCAATTCATCCTTTACTTAAATATTTAGCAGTAGAGGTTCATAGTTGTGGAGACATGAATATTCTCTGTCAGTTTTGTGAGGCTTATCATTTCAAACAGGAAAGACCCAGAGATGGCAAGTTTATTAGTTGCTGTCAAAAAGGCAAGGTCAAACTTCCAGAACGACAACAATTCCCACCATATTTACAAAGCATTATGACTAAGCCTGCTTTTCCCAACTTCAACAATTTCAAAACTAACATAAGATCATACAATAGTGCCATATCCTTTGCATCTATGGGGGCAACATTAGCTGCTAATGTGCCAGGACATGGCCCTTACTGCTTTAAAGTCCAAGGACAAATTTACCATCGTACTTCACATTTACATCCAGAGGAAGGAGAGCAACGAAAATTTGCTCAACTATATGTCCTAGATACCATGGAAGCTGTTGATCAACGTATGCAGCTTCAAGAAAATAAAAAATGCCTATCCAGTGTTTTCATAGAGCTAGATCAAATTATTGCCAATAACCCCTACACTCAACCTTATAAAAAATTAGCTGAAGTAGAAAAGGAACAACAACTTCATGCAGAAAGACATCAATTGCCAATCCCAAAGGTCAACATGGTGCTTAAAAGAGATCGACATACTGATGTAACTGGAATGATCTGTTCCAGTATTGCATACATATGACAGGATGTACACTGAATAAGGTTGCCACTGGACTGACTCATAATTATTATTATTGTCTACAACATTTCAGTGGGAAAAATAAAGAAGCCCCAAAACAGCTCACAAACCTTTTACTAGTTTAAGAGTCAAGCCACACCCCTCTCACCTGTGCACTCTGCAATTTATCAGCCTTTACTTGTAAGGAAAATCCACTTGTAAACAGGCCCAAAACAGCTCATAAACCTTTTATACTAGTTTAACAATCAAGCTACACCCCTCTCACCTGGGCACTCTGCAATTTACTAGCCTTTACTTGTAAAAATCCAATTGTATCTATCCCTCTGTCTGTCTATCTATCTATCTCCTGTGTCTCTTCCCCCTTCCCTGTGTCTCTTCTCCCCTCCTCTCCCTCCCTGTGTCTCTTTTCCTCCTGTGTCTCTTCCCCAGCTCTCCCTCCCATGTGTCTGTTCCCCCTCTCCCTCCCCTGTGTCTCTTCCCCCCTCCTCTCACTTACCTGTGTCTCTTTTCCCCCTCCTCTTCCTCCCGTGTCTCTTTCCCTCATGTGTCTCTTCCCCAGCTCTTCCTCCCGTGTCTCTTTCCCTCATGTGTCTCTTCCCCAGCTCTCCCTCCCATGTGTCTGTTCCCCCTCTCCCTCCCCTGTGTCTCTTCCCCCCTCCCCTGTGTCTCCTCCCCCTTCCCTCCCCTGTGTCTCCTTCTACATTTGACATTTACGGGTGTGAAAATATTTGTGGGCTTGAGGAACTGTAGCAATTAAATAGCAATTAAATAGCGATTTTGCGATTGTAACTGTTGCGAGCTTGAAAGATCAAAGGCTTAGATGGGTTGTAAGTTACTATTTTTACAACCGCAGGGATTTTCAGCCTGTAACCCGTAGATCGTTTGCAGCTCGCAATTGAACAGCAAATTAGTTTATGGGCTCCTGTAAACAATGATAGCTCAATTGAATCAAGGCCATAGTATACCATAAAAGTGCACTATTTTTACTAAATAGTAACTCCTTCAGATATTCTAAATATCTTCAGTCATTTAACCACAGATTCTGTTCTTTGTTCCCACCAAGTACTCAGTCTCTATCTCCACCAGCCTGGTGGCATCACGTACTGATTCCATATGAAAGAACATTCATTTCTAATTCCCTACAGGTGGATATTTATTTTTAGTTTTCCCATGAACCTTCTCCCACCCATTAAGAAACAGATCTCCATTGACCCTATATACATTTCATTTTGCAATGTATGATTCCTTTCTTAGTTATGTGCTTATAACGTTTTCCCAATTAATTGTTTCCACCCAGGGAGAAATAGATCTCCATTGACCCTTTTCCTTTTGTCCTGTGTGATTCTTTGATGTGTTTTGTGCACACATTGAAATTTTGTTTACACACCATGGAAGGGTCAATGACTCTGATGCTTTGAGAGAGCAAGCTAATGTCGGACGTCCGCCCACCAGCGCTATCTCAAAGGGAGCACCGGCAAAAGGAAAAGGGTCAATGGAGATCTATTTCTCCTAGTGTGGAAAAAGTTAATAGGGAAAACTAAGATTAAATATCCCCCTAGGGATCTGTGTGCACTCTATGTTTAGTTGTGTGCGCTCATCTCAGGGTATGTGTGCGCGTGCACAGCTTAGAGGGAACAGTGGATGAGGGTGATATGATTAAATCAAAAAATATCCCAGTGTATTCTTAATCAATTAAAAAATTACTTTATTGACATTTATGAGTCTTTCAGTACCTAAAAGCATAGTTTTTTTTATTTTCAAGCCCTTTAAACTCATTGTTTGATTCAACAAATGTACATAGAAATTTGGAAAATGAATGGAGGGGGCTATTAAGGTTAAAAAATATATAAAGATTATATAAAAAATATATATAGCTTAGTTTACAGGTCCACAAATGTATTATGAGTGCTCAGCATGATGGTGTAGAGCAAAGTCTATACGTTCTGGATCCCTTAAATCGAAAGGTTATTGGTAACCAAGCAAAAAGCAGCAATGCACAGTCCAGCATCATATCATGTATTGTAATAATACAAGCTGATACATTAGTACAACTTACTGCTCTATTAATGTGATTTACAACTCAGATATCCATAGATCTTTATGAGCTTACTAACGTTTTTAATTACTTACATTTATATGATTTAAGTAAAATTGCATGATGTGTCATGTTGATGTGTAATGGCGGACTCATATTAAACCCTTACCCACATTCCATACATACAACTGGTCTTTATCCTGTGTGAGTTTTCTTGTGTCATTTCAAATCTTACTGAAACATTTTCTCATGTGAGTTTCAGATCATGGAAATGGTGTTTATCCTGTGTGAGTTCTCATGTGTCGCTGGAGATATGAGGCCTGAATGAAACATTTCCCACATTCAGAACATGGAAAAGGTTTTTCTCCTGTATGAGTCCTCTTATGTATATTAAGAGCTGAGACCCGACTGAAACATTTCCCACATTCAGAACATGGAAAAGGCTTTTCTCCTGTATGAGTCCTCTTATGGCTATTAAGATCTGAGACCTGACTGAAACATTTCCCACATTCAGAACACGAAAAAGGCTTTTCTCCTGTATGCGTCATCTTATGTCTATTAAGAGCTGAGAGATGACTGAAACATTTCCCACATTCAGAACATGGAAAAGGTTTTTCTTCAGTATGTGTCCTCTTATGTGTATTAAGGTGTGAGGCCTGACTGAAACATTTCCCACATTCAGAACATGGAAAAGGCCTTTCTCCTGTATGAGTCCTTTTATGTGTATTAAGGTGTAAGACCCAACTGAAACATTTCCCACATTCAGAACATGAAAAAGGCTTTTCTCCTGTATGAGTCCTCTTATGGATATTAAGAGCTGAGACCTGACTGAAACATTTCCCACATTCAGAACACGGAAAAGGCTTTTCTCCTGTATGGGTCCTCTTATGGCTATTAAGAGTTGAGAGAAGACTGTAACATTTCCCACATTCAGAACATGGAAAAGGTTTTTCTTCAGTATGTGTCCTCTTATGTTTATTAAGAGTTGAGGCCTGACTGAAACATTTCCCACATTCAGAACGTGGAAAAGGCCTTTCTCCTTTATGAGTCCTCTTATGTGTATTAAGGTGTAAGACCCGACTGAAACATTTCCCACATTCAGAACATGAAAAAGGCTTTTCTCCTGTATGAGTCCTCTTATGGATATTAAGAGCTGAGACCTGACTGAAACATTTCCCACATTCAGAACATGGAAAAGGCTTTTCTCCTGTATGAGTCCTCTTATGGATATTAAGAGTTGAGACCTGACTGAAACATTTCCCACATTCAGAACACGGAAAAGGCTTTTCTCCTGTATGGGTCCTCTTATGGCTATTAAGAGTTAGGAGACGACTGTAACATTTCCCACATTCAGAACATGGAAAAGGCTTTTCTCCTGTATGAGTCCTCTTATGGCTATTAAGATATGAGACCCGACTGAAACATTTCCCACATTCAGAACATGGAAAAGGCTTTTCTCCTTTATGAGTCATCTTATGTTTATTAAGATCTGAGAGCTGACTGAAACATTTCCCACATTCAGAACATGGAAAAGTCTTTTCTCCTGTATGAGTCCTCTTATGGATATTAAGAGCTGAGAGCTGACTGAAACATTTCCCACATTCAGAACATGAAAATGACTTTTCTCCTGTATGAGTCCTCTTATGGCTATTAAGAGCTGAGAGACAACTGAAACATTTCCCACATTCAGAACATGGAAAAGGCTTTTCTCCTGTATGAGTCCTCTTATGGATATTAAGAGCTGAGAGCTGACTGAAACATTTCCCACATTCTGAACATGGAAATAGTTGTTCTACTGTGTTACAAATGGGGTCTTCTCCAATGTTACTCCAAATCTTGGATCCATCTGTTGGAAAAAAAAAGCACCAGGAGTAAATTCGGACTGCTTTAACATTCTTCTATATGGAAATAATTAGTTAGTATATATCTATTATAGTAATTATAATCAATTAAAGAGACCAATTTGCAGTTAATAAAAGGTCAAATCATACAAAAACAAAGCAAAATATGTCTGAATGTACAGTATATAGAGTGCAGTGTAATCCGGTGCATACCAATTATCATCAATTATGGTCTTTTGTTTAACTATATCTGATAGTTTGCAAAGTGTTATTTAAAAGAAAAAACAATTAACAAAAACTTAATTTACTAAAAATAAATAATTACAAAAAAAATAAAATTAATTAAAATAAAAAAATTACAATTTAAAATAAAAACATTACATTGAAATGAACATTTAGGTCCGTAGGGAGTGAGATAAGTGTGTGAATGTATGTGTAGGGTCTATTGGGAGTGAGATAAGTGGGTGAATGTACATGTAGAGTCCATGAGGATTGAGGTAAGTGGGTGAATGTACGTGTAGAGTCCATGGGGATTGAGGTAAGTGTGTGAGTGTACGTGTAGGTTCCATAGGGATTGAGGTAAGTGTGTGAATGTATATATAGAGTCCATAGGGAGTGAGGTAAGTGGGTGAATGCACGTGTATAGTCCATAGGGAGTGAGGTAAGTGGGTGAATGTACGTGTAGGGTCCATAGGGAGTGAGGTAAGTGGGTGAATGTACGTGTACAGTCCATAGGGAGTGAGGTAAGTGTGTGAATGTATGTGTAGGGTCTATTGGGAGTGAGATAAGTGGGTGAATGTACATGTAGAGTCCATGGGGATTGAGGTAAGCGGGTGAATGTACGTGTAGAGTCCATGGGGATTGAGGTAAGTGTGTGAGTGTACATGTAGAGTCCATGGGGATTGAGGTAAGTGGGTGAATGTACGTGTAGAGTCCATGGGGATTGAGGTAAGTGTGTGAGTGTACGTGTAGTTTCTATAGGGATTGAGGTAAGTGTGTGAATGTATGTGTAGAGTCCATAGGGAGTGAGGTAAGTGGGTGAATGTACGTGTATAGTCCATAGGGAGTGAGGTAAGTGGGTGAGTATACGTGTAGGGTCCATAAGGAGTGAGTTAAGTGGGTTAATGTACGTGTAGGGTCCATGGGGATTGAAGTAAGTGGGTGAGTATATGTGTAGGGTCCATAGGGATTAAGGTAAGTGGGTGAATGTACATGTAGAGACCATGGGGATTGAGGTGAATGTATGTGTAGTGATCATGGGGATTGAGGTGAGTTGGTGAATGTACGTGTAGAGTCCATAGGGAGTGAGGTAAGTGGGTGAGTGTACGTGTAGGGTCCACGGGGATTGGGGTGAGTGGGTGAATGTACGTGTAGAGACCATGGGGATTAAGGTGAGTGGGTGAATGTACATGTAGAGACCATGGGGATTGAGGTGAATGTATGTGTAGAGACCATGGGGATTGAGGTGAGTTGGTGAGTGTACGTGTAGGGTCCATGGGGATTGAAGTGAGTTGGTGAATGTACGTGTAGGGTCCATGGGGATTGAGGTAAGTGGGTGAGTGTACGTGTAGGGTCCATGGGGATTGAGGTGAGTGGGTGAATGTACATGTAGAGACCATGGGGATTGAGGTGAGTGGGTGAATGTACGTGTAGAGACCATGGGGATTGAGGTGAGTGGGTGAATGTACGTGTAGGGTCCATGGGGATTGAGGTGAGTGGGTGAATGTACATGTACAGACCATAGAATGCATCTGTGCACAATCTGTGCTGAGCTCACAGTTTACTCGCAAATAATCACATATAATAAATGTCAAACTGCGAGTCATCGTCACACTTTGCGAGCTAGCAAAGAGAGGGCCGCAGTTCTGTCCGCAAATGCGGACCTCGCAAAGGCTCCCACGTCAGCTGCAATGAGCCAAAGGCTCATTGCAGGCCGCAAATGCGGACCCCGGGACTTAGAAAAAAAACAATAACGCGGAATGAGGAAATAGGGACTTAGAAAAATAAAAAATATGAAGTTAACGGCCGAAGCACGTACATCAAAAAACACCAAACACACAGAAAAATAAAAACAAAATATAAAAAACAAGCATCATACACAGCACGGGGAGACAGCCAGGACGTCTGGGAGTGAGGTTGCACACAAATTTAGTTGGCATTTAAGAAGTTTCGGCTCTTGATAATCGACCAAGAGAGAAAAAAATGACAGATGGAAAAAATAAAAACGAGGCTAAAAGACACAGAGCTGCGAAAATCAGCGCCAGCAACGTACGAGTTAGCCAGGAACGTAGCAGATACAAAATATACCATTACAAGGGACGGACGGAAAATGCTTGCGAGCCAATTAACACATTTTACAACACTTACTTACAACTCATAATATTAGGATTCTAAAATGCCGCCTTACCCGCCTAAACAAAACGGTTTGGCCTTGCGCACGCAGCCTATTTACACTGCACACTTGCCACATTGCTGACACTTTCTCCTCAGATGATCAACACTCCAACTGTACATTTTCAGATGCAGGAAAATCCAAATAGATTGTTAGCTCTTCAAGATTTTTATTGCTGCATATTAAATATCAATAGGTAAAGTATATTCATTTTTTAATTCATATTACTTTATTAATGCACTGTAAAATGGTAATTTTTTTATATATTTTAAGTTTATCTCTCATCTCTAAGGAGTTATTATTATCACTCACCTGTACAGGGATCTGAATGGGTTTCCATCTGGTGAATAGACTTCTCATCTCTCTCATATTCTTCATCCTCATTAATTAAGTCGGGAAATAGATCTCCATCTTGGGGTCCTGTTAGTCACAAGAGAGAGAAGCCTCTGGATTTGTACAGATTTACACAACTATCTGACATAAATATCTACAGAAACAGATCCGGATGTAAATTTACAGACCGAGGTACCAAGTCATACGGGTCGTAAGTCCAGCGTCCGCTGCTGGCGTGCATCGTTTATCGCAAGCCCTAAGCCTAAGTGCGGCGCCGCTGCCGATGAGCGCCTGTGGAACTTATTGCGAGGCCTGCAATGAGCGCCTTTGCCGATTATTGCTGCCCAAGGGCCGCAAAGCGTGACCAACATCGTAAGCATTCATGTGAATGTGAATTATCCCGTACATTTGCTGCGTGCATGTGTTAGACATTAAGTTAAAGACTGATATTAGTAATGATTGGCCAGTACTAAATTCTAGACCCTCCCCCCACCCTTATCAAGCTCTCTGAGCTATCCATTACGATACTGAGTTGCACAAACAATTCTGCATATCTCGAGAATTATGTACTACAAAATCTATTTAATTCACCTTTATCATGAGCTGCGATGTTTGTAAAACTTCCTGGGTGAGAGATGAAGGAGAAATCCACCTCAATAAGGACTGAAGTGAGTGTTAATTGTCCATAAGATATTACTCACCTTCACTGATATTTACAGGAATTTCCTCCTCTTTAATCTCCTGGGGACTCCTCATATTTGTCTCTTCTTCTTGGTCAGACTCTGGGAGATCTGATGGTGTCACTTTGTCACTGTCTGTACAAATAAACATGAGATGCTCACACGTGGGATTTGTTATTAGTTTTTTTGGTCTGTACAAATAAACATGAGATGGTCACGTGCTGGGATTTGTTACATGTCTTTATGGTCTGTACAAATAAACATGAGATGTTCACACGCTGGAATTTGTTATATGTCTTTATGGTCTGTACAAATAAACATGAGATGGTCACACGCTGGGATTTGTTACATGTCTTTATGGTCTGTACAAAAAAACATGATACGGTCACACGCTGGGATTTGTTACACATCCTTTTGGTCTGTACAAATAAACATGAGACGGTCACACGCTGGGATTTGTTACATGTCATTATGGTCTGTACAAATAAACATGTGACGGTCACACTCTGGGATTTGTTACATGTCATTATGGTCTGTACAAATAAACATGAGACTGTCACACACTGGGATTTGTTACACGACCCCGCACAACTTGCGCATCATACCCACAACCCGCGGAACTAAACATCAACAGAAAAATCTAATAAACAATTCACACTGCGAGTCCCGTAGCACTTTGAAAAAATCACCTCTAAAAAATTACGTCCCTAACACAAAAGGAAACCGCCACTTAGGAAAAAAAATACGAGCCGCAAAAAATAAGAAACACACACAAAATATAAAATAAAATAAACATACTGAGCAAGGTGGGACAGCCAGGACGTCTGGGAATGAGGTTACATGCAGATTTAAAGCCAATTTAGAGACTTTCGCCACTCGAAAATCCCCTAAGCAAGAGAAAAAATTGCCACCGAAAAAAAAAGAAAACGAGGCTACACGACCCCTTTGCACGGAAAACACCGGCAGGCACATACAACTTTTACACAGACCCGTACAAGGTAATTAATACACTATTTGGAAGGACGCTAAATGCTCCACACCCGCGTACCACATTCGCCGCCATTTTACAACACTAACTTACAGAATGCGGAAGTACACAGCTACACAAACGGTTTCCCCTCGTGCACGCAGCCTATTTACACTAAACACTGCACACATTGCTGACACTTCCACCTCAGCTCAACAACACTGCAAATCTACATTGTATGCTGCAGGAACATCAAAACAGATTGTTAGCTCTTCAGCACATTCCTTGCTGCATATATTAATTACAAATAGGTCAAGTATATCACATATAATAGTTGTCAAACTACGAATTGTCGTCACGCTTTGCGAGCGGCCGCATTTGCAGAAGGTGGAGGCTTTAAGGCGCATGACTTTGTAACAACACAATCCCACATACCTCTAAAGTCACAACACTTAGTTCCACAGCGCCCCCAAAGCACCCCACACAACCGTTAACTCGCAGCACTTAGTCCTCTCCTTCCCCTCCTCGTCTCCCTGCCCTGTGTCTCACAGCACTAACCCCCCGAACAGCGCACGCGCAAAAACACTAAAAACACACTAATAAACCCAATAATTAAAAAAAAACACTCACCCACAGCACGGGGAGACAGCCAGGACATCTGGAAGTGAAATTAAATTGGAATTTAACCCCAAATTCCACCGTTTCGCAACTAGAAAAACGGCTAAGCAAGGAAAAAATTGGCCGCCGAAACCATGACCTTGGACCGCCCAGCCACGTACAACTTAGCCAAGAAGGGATCCGAGATAAGCTTGGCAACCCTCATTAACCACACATTAATCCTAGCAGTGGGGTTCCCCGATTAACCTCACATTAACCCTTGCAGTGGGGGTCCCCGATCGCACGCGATCGGGAACCCCAGCTGTAATCAAAATTCAAATTTCCCACCTTACGGGTCCGTAAAGGTCCTTAAAGGACCCGTAATAAAATAAAAATAAAAATTAACCCCATCACTCATGGGGCTCTATGCAAAGCCCCATCAACCCCTAAAAAACCCTGTCACTCATGGGGGTCAATACAGACCCCCATAAACCTGTACTTAACCCTGTCACTCATGGGGGTCAATACAGATCCCCATAAACCTGTACTTTACCCTGTCACTCATGGGGGTCAATACATACCCCCCTAAACCTATAATTAACCATGTCACTCATGGGTGTCAATGCAGACCCCCATAAACCCATAATTAACCCTGTAACTCATGAGGGTCAATCCAATCCCCCATAAATCCTTAATTAACCCTGTCACTCATGTGGGTCAATACAGACCCCCATAAACCCATAATTAACCCTGTCACTCATGGGGGTCAATACTGATCCATATAAACCTATAATTAACCCTGTCACTCATGGGGGTCAATACAGATCCCCATAAACCTATAATTAACCCTGTCACTCATGGGGGTCAATAGAAAACCCCTATAAACCCTGAATTAGCCCTGTAACTCATGGGGGTCAATACAGACTCCCATAAGCCTTTAATTAACCCTGTCACTCATGGGGTCAAGACAGACCCCGATAAAGCTATAATTAACCCTGTCAATTATGGGGGTCAATACAGACGCCGATAAGCACTTAATTAACCCTGTCACTCATGGGGGTCAATACAGACCCCCCATAAGCCCTTAATTAACCCTGACACTCATGCGGGTCAATACAGACCCCCATAAGCCCTTAATTAACCCTGTCACTCATGGGGGTCAATACAGACCTGCATAAACCTATAATTAACCCTGTCACTCATGGGGGTCAATGCAGACCCCCATAAGCCTTCAATTAACCCAGTCACTCCTGATGATCAATACAGACCCCCATAAGCCCTTAATTAACCCTGTCACTCATGGGAGTCAATACAGATCCCAATAAACCTATCATTAACCCAGTCACTCATGGGGGTCAATAGAAAACCCCTATAAACCCTGAATTAACCGTATAACTCATGGGGGTCAATACAGACCCCCATAATCCTTAATTAACCCTGTAATTCATGGGGGTCAATACAGACCCCCATCAGCCCTTAATTAACCCTGTCACTCATGGGGGTCAATACAGACGCCCATAAACCGATAATTAACCCTGTCACTCATTGGGGTCAATACAGATCCCCATAAACCAATAATTAACCCTGTAACTCATGGGGGTCAATACAGATGCCCATAAACCTATAATTAACCCTGTCACTCATGGGGGTCAATACAGATCCCCATAAACCTATAATTAACCCTGTCACTCATGGGGGTCAATAGAAAACCCCTATAAACCCTGAATTAACACTGTCACTCATGGGGGTCAATACAGACCCCCATAAGCCCTTAGTTAACCCTGTCACTCATGGGGGTCAATGCAGACCCCCATAAGCCTTCAATTAACCCAGTCACTCATGAGGATCAATACAGACCCCCATAAGCCCTTAATTAACCCTGTCACTCATGGGGGTCAATACAGACCCCCATAAGCCCTTAATTAACCCTGTCACTCATGGGGGTCAATACATACCCCCATAAACCTATAATTAACCCTGTCACTCATGGGGGTCAATGCAGACCCCCATAAACTCTTAATTAACCTTGTCAATCATGAGGGTCAATACAGACCGCCATAAGCACTTAACTAACCCTGTCACTCATGGGGGACAATCCAAACCCCCATAAACCTATAATTAACCCTGTCACTCATGGGAGTCAATACAGATCCCAACAAACCTATAATTAACCCTGTCACTCATGGGGGTCAATAGAAAACCCCTATAAACCCTGAAGTAACCCTGTAACTCATGGGGGTCAATACAGACCCCCATAAGCTCTTAATATACCCTGTCATTCATGAGGGTCAATACAGACCCCCATAAACTGATAATTAACACTGTCACTCATGTGGGTCAATACAGATCCCCATAAACCCATAATTATCCCTGTAACTCATGGGGGTCAATACAGATGCCCATAAACCTATAATTAACCCTGTCACTCATGGGGGTCAATACAGATCCCCATAAACCTATAATTACCCTGACACTCATGGGGGTCAATAGAAAACCCCTATAAACCCTGAATTAACCCTGTAACTCATGGGGGTCAATACAGACCCCCATAAGCCCTTAATTAACCCTGTCACTCATGGGGGTCAATACAGACCCGCATAAGCCCTTAATTAACCCTGTCATTCATGGGGGTCAATACAGACCCCCATAAACCGATAATTAACACTGTCACTCATGGGGGTCAATACAGAACCCCATAAGCCCTTAATTACCCTGACACTCATGCGGGTCAATACAGACCCCCATATACCCTTAATTAACCCTGTCACTCATGGGGGTCAATACAGACACCCCTAAGCCTTTAATTAACTGTGTCACTCATGGGGGTCAATACAGACCCCCATAAACCGATAATTAACACTGTCACTCATGGGGGTCAATACAGACCCCCATAAGCCCTTAATTAACCCTGTCATTCATGGGGGTCAATACAGACCCCCATAAACCGATAATTAACACTGTCACTCATGGGGGTCAATACAGATCCCCATAAACCGATAATTAACACTGTCACTCATGGGGGTCAATACAGAACCCCATAAGCCCTTAATTAACCCTGACACTCATGCGGGTCAATACAGACCCCCATAAACCCTTAACTAACCCTGTCACTCATGGGAGTCAATACAGATCCCAACAAACCTATAATTAACCCTGTCACTCATGGGGGTCAATAGAAAACCCCTATAAACCCTGAATTAACCCTGTAACTCATGGGGGTCAATACAGAACCCCATAAGCCCTTAATTAACCCTGTCATTCATGGGGGTCAATACATACCCCCATAAACCGATAATTAACACTGTCACTCATGTGGGTCAATACAGACCCCCATAAACCCATAATTAACCCTGTAACTCATGGGGGTCAATACAGATGCCCATAAACCTATAATTAACCCTGTCACTCATGGGGGTCAATACAGATTCCCATAAACCTATAATTAACCCTGTCACTCATGGGGGTCAATAGAAAACCCCTATAAACCCTGAATTAACCCTGTAACTCATGGGGGTCAATACAGACGCCCATAAGCCCTTAATTAACCCTGTCACTCATGGGGGTCAATACAGACCCCCATAAACCGATAATTAACACTGTCACTCATGGGGGTCAATACAGAACCCCATAAGCCCTTAATTAACACTGACACTCATGCGGGTCAATACAGACCCCCATATACCCTTAATTAACCCTGTCACTCATGGGGGTCAATACAGACACCCCTAAGCCTTTAATTAACCGTGTCACTCATGGGGGTCAATACAGACCCCCATAAACCGATAATTAACACTGTCACTCATGGGGGTCAATACAAACCCCCATAAGCCCTTAATTAACCCTGTCATTCATGGGGGTCAATACAGACTCCCATAAGCCCTTAATTAACCCTGTCATTCATGGGGGTCAATACAGACCCCCATAAACCGATAATTAACACTGTCACTCATGGGGGTCAATACAGACACCCCTAAACCTTTAATTAACTGTGTCACTCATGGGGGTCAAAACAGACCCCCATAAACCGATAATTAACACTGTCACTCATGGGGGTCAATACAGATCCCCATAAACCGATAATTAACACTGTCACTCATGGGGGTCAATACAGAACCCCATAAGCCCTTAATTAACCCTGACACTCATGCGGGTCAATACAGACCCCCATAAACCCTTAACTAACCCTGTCACTCATGGGTGTCAATACAGATCCCAACAAACCTATAAATAACCCTGTTACTCATGGGGGTCAATAGAAAACCCCTATAAACACTGAATTAACCCTGTTACTCATGGGGGTCAAAACAGACCCCCATAAGCCCTTAATTAACCCTGTCATTCATGGGGGTCAATACATACCCCCATAAACCGATAATTAACACTGTCACTCATGTGGGTCAATAAAGACCCCCATAAACCCATAATTAACCCTGTAACTCATGGGGGTCAATACAGATGCCCATAAACCTATAATTAACCCTGTCACTCATGGGGGTCAATACAGATCCCCATAAACCTATAATTAACCCTGTCACTCATGGGGGTCAATAGAAAACCCCTATAAACCCTGAATTAACCCTGTAACTCATGGGGGTCAATACAGACCCCCATAAGCCCTTAATTAACCCTGTCACTCATGGGGGTCAATACAGACCCCCATAAACCGATAATTAACACTGTCACTCATGAGGGTCAATACAGAACCCCATAAGCCCTTAATGAACCCTGACACTCATGCGGGTCAATACAGACCCCTATATACCCTTAATTAACACTGTCACTCATGGGGGTCAATACAGACACCCCTAAGCCTTTAATTAACTGTGTCACTCATGGGGGTCAATACAGACCCCCATAAACCGATAATTAACACTGTCACTCATAGGGGTCAATACAGACCCCCATAAGCACTTAATTAACCCTGTCTTATATGGGGTTATTAGGTTATTAGGGGGTAGGTAGGATGTGTAGGTGTTAATAGGTTAGTGTAGTGGGCTGTTAGTTTAGATGTAATGGATTATTGGCGGGCTATACTGCAGTGTAGTGTTTATACTTAGTGTCATGAGGGTACTGGAGAACCCTCATAGCATTTACGGGATAATGTTAGGCTTCTAACTGTCCAATGAGGGTCTTTAAATCATTTTTGACGGGCAAGTCGCTAGTTACTTTATAACTCTACTAATTAATTAATTATCATTACAAAACACATACACAGAAAAAATAAAAAAACAGACGACAAAATCACAATAAACGCTGAAGGCGCTCAGTGCGCGCCTCACAAGGAGCGTCAACGGTGTTTAGAGGAGCACAACTACACCAGGGGAGAGGTTCGCAATGCTCCCCAAAACGCCATCAGCACAAACCTTGCAATGAGCGCCAAAGGAGCTGATAACCAAACATACACCAATAGGCTTGCAATGAGCGCCGAAAGTACTCACAAAACCAAAATACTTACTTTGTGTAGCAAACCGCATTACCTGCCTTACAATTATATTGCCGTCATTTTTTGTCATATACATAATACAGAGTGATGGGAGTGTGGCTGTCTATCTATTTATCTGTCTATCTATCTATCCCTCTATCTATCTATCTGTCTATCTATCTATATATCTGTCTGTGACTGGTTATCAGGTGCGAGTGGGATAAAGACAGGAAGAGATACCGGATATAATGATATTATACTATATATATATATATAATACAGAGTGATGGGGGAGGGGCTGTCTATCTATTTATCTGTCTGACTATCTATCTATCTATCCCTCTATCTATCTATCTATCTATCTATCTATCTATCTATCTATCTATCTATCTGTCTATCTGTCTGTCTGTCTATCTATCCCTCTATCTATCTATCTATATGTCTCACTCCCTCTCTCCATCTACCCCCCCCCCTCTATATATATCTCCCCCTATCCCCCCTCCCATCTCTCTTCCCCTCTCCCTCTATCTGTGAGAGCTGGTCTGACATTCATACACACTGAGCTCCACCTCCTCATACAATAACTATACCGATTTACACACACTCTATATATATATATATGTACATATAGACTCTCATACCTCCTAATACACTAATATCATTATATTCCGGTATTTATAAACCCCTACGTTATCTCCTCATCATTAAGTAATCAGTAATCGCTTTATTTACCTGCTAAGACCTCGGACACACACCTCTAGGCCGCAAACTCCTTCTAAAAACAGGAAGAGAATGTACCGGAAGTCTCTGCCAAACTACAAGTTCAGAAAGCGCAGCAGCACAAGCAGCAGCCAATCAGCACAGTTAGGGGGCGGTTCTATGAAGTCATTTAGTTTCCATGGTCACATTGTGAGCATACAACTTTCTCACACTGTGCACATACGCTTGTAACGATCGGACAGCATGTTTTAGTGTATTTATGCCAAGCAACTGGTGAGGTCACCACTTATCCAATTATTTTATTGGTCACGAGAGTTGTCATGTTATTGTGCCCTGTAATGTATATGTGAGACATCTCTGTGATATAAACAGAAGAGGCTGGAGCTGTGACATATACTGGGAGCAACCTATTAGTGTTTATACTTTATATTCTAGATGACTTATTACTTAGAGAAAAAGAGGTAAGTAGCAATCTAGAGAATATATATATATATATATATATATATATATATATATATATATATATATATATATATATATATTAATAGAGAGAGAGACAGCTATATATATATATATATATATATATATATATATATAAATTATATACATAGAGAGAGAGAGAGACAGAGACACACAGAGAGAGACAGAGACACATACAGAGAGAGAGAGAGAGAGAGACACACAGAGGGAGAGAAAGAGAGATAAAGAGACAGAGAGACACACAGAGAGAGAGAGACAGACAGAGAGATAGAGAGACAGAGTCACACAGAGAGAGATAGAGACACAGAGAGAGAGACAGAGAGAGAGAGACACAGAGAAAGAGACAGAGAGAGAC
>JAPZIH010000711.1:7257791-7267791 GCA_027410445.1 Discoglossus pictus
AACTGGTGGCAAGTGGCATCGTGGCAGCTGCACGCTTGACTTTTCTCAGTTCATGGGCAGTTATTTTGCGCCTTGGTTTTTCCACACGCTTCTTGCGACCCTGTTGACTATTTTGAATGAAACGCTTGATTGTTCGATGATCACGCTTCAGAAGCTTTGCAATTTTAAGAGTGCTGCATCCCTCTGCAAGATATCTCACTATTTTTGACTTTTCTGAGCCTGTCAAGTCCTTCTTTTGACCCATTTTGCCAAAGGAAAGGAAGTTGCCTAATAATTATGCACACCTGATATAGTGTGTTGATGTCATTAGACCACACCCCTTCTCATTACAGAGATGCACATCACCTAATATGCTTAATTGGTAGTAGGCTTTCGAGCCTATACAGCTTGGAGTAAGACAACATGCATAAAGACGATGATGTGGTCAAAATACTCATTTGCCTAATAATTCTGCACTCCCTGTATATATATATATATATATATATATATATATATCACATATTATAATTGTGCAACTACGAATCGTCGTCACGCTGTGTTGCGTGGTGCGTACGACTTAGCGATGAGCACCGCAGGCGCTCATCGCCCGGCGAGCCTCGTGCAGCGAGGTGAGCCGTTAAACCATACCACTTTGCTGATCGTACGACTTTGCGATGAGCGCCGCAGGCGCTCATCGCCCGGCGAGCCTCGTGCAGCGAGGCGAGCCGTTAAACCGTACCACTTTGCTGATCGTACGACTTAGCCGTTAAACCTTAGCACTTTGTCAATGAGCGCCGCAGGCGCTCATTGCAGGCGAGCCGTTAAACCGTAGCACTTTTTTTACATAAGACGCAGGACTTAGAAAAAAAATATGAGATGAAAAAAATTACGAGATAAGCGGCGGAACCAAAACAATTAAAAAAACACTAAATACACACTAAAAAATAAAAAAAAGGTCACTTACAGCATGGAGTTAGAGGAGTTACAAAGATCAAAAATCGGCTAAGCGAGAAAAAAATGGCCGCCGAAAAAAATGAAAACGAGGCTATACTACTACGAACTGCGTAAAACACAGCCACAGACGTATGTGCTCGAAAAACAACAAGACAAAGGATGCGCATTAACCGCACAATGAGTAAAAAAAGACAGTAGCGAGTACATTTTACGAAACGCAATTACAGAATTACGCATTAACACAGATTTCCCGCCTTTGTCTCGCGCCACATCGGATTTCCCGCCTAAAACAACGCATTTGTTTTGCGCAACAGCGGATTTCCCGCCTAAAACAATGCATTTGTCTCGCGTACAAAGCCTATATATAGGGCACACCTGACACATAACTGACACTTTCTCCTCAGGTGATGACGGTCTGACTGGACGTTTTCTGATGCCGGAAAATCTCAAGAGATTGTTAGCTCTTCAGGATACTGCTTCAGCAATATTACATTAAAAAAGGTAAATATCATTTATAATTAATAATTAGTAAATTGGTACTTACTTAATAAATAAAAAATAAGAAATGTAATTAATAGAAAACTAATATTGTGCTTACCTGTGTGAAACAATTGTTAATAACATTCATAATGTACATTAATTAATTAATTAATCATTAATATCAAAATTAGTTAACGTTTAAGAATGTGAATAAAAAAGCAACACATTGATTAATTAATTATTAATGTACATTAATTTAAGAATTATTTTGTTATATATGGTGATTACCTGTGTGAAACAATTGTTAATAACATTCATAATGTATATTAATTAATTAGGAACACATTGATTTATTAATTATTAATGTACATTAATTTAAGAATTATTTTGTTATATATCGTGATTACCAGTGTGAAACAATTGTTAATAACATTCATAATGTACATTAATTAATTAATTAATCATTAATATCAAAATTAGTTAACGTTTAAGAATGTGAATAAAAAAGCAACACATTGAATAATTAATTATTAATGTACATTAATTTAATAATTATTTTGTTATATATCGTGATTACCTGTAGGAAAGAATTTTAAATAGCATTCATAATGTATCATTACTAATCATTAATATCAAAAAAGGTTAACGTTTAAGAATGAGCATAAAAAAAGGAACACGTTGATTAATTAATTATTAATGTACATTATTTAAATAATTCAGTTCTTATATATTTTGTATAAAATAAACCCAAAAAATAAAAAAAAGGCTATATGCTCATGCTTACATGTTGATGTTAGATTTAGTCACACATTACTTTAATATTAATGGACATTAATTGATTCTTATTTCATTAGTAATGTACATTATTTTAAGTATTCAGTTGTAACATACTCATTTTAAAATACCACTCAAAAAAAAAAAAGGGAATAGACTCATGCTTATGTCTTGACGTTATATTTAGTCAGACATTAATTTAAGATTAATACAGATTAATTTATTCTTATTTAAAGACTAACAGTAATATTGAGTGTATGTTTATAATCTATGCTTTCATATGTGTGTTCATGCTGATTGATTGATATATTTATTTCATGTTTTTAATCTATGCAAAAATAGGTATGTTAAGCCTCATTGATTAATACAGATGAAGTAACATATTATACATTAATTGGACTATTTTGTATAATTGCAGTGAATTGTAGCTGAATGACCAGAGATAGTGACGTTTGCACACATTGAACATCATAAGGATAATTTGGACAGGTACAGAATTTGAATTATATTACTACAGCAAGATATTAAAAAATATGATTTTAGGTTTTTAATGTAGCCAAATATATGTCTGTTGATGTTCATTTAATGATATCGATGAAGCAAAAGTTTAAAAATATTCTCAATTTGATTTTACAGTTTATTCGGATCTGCAAGGGAATAAACAGACAGCGTGACGTTTGCAGCCTTTGAACAACATCAACATCATCCTCACAGGTATAAAATTTAATTTTGTAGTGATGCATAGAAAAAGGCTATATATTATATATTTGGTGAAAATGGATATTTGGTGAAAATGGAGAGTACTTATTGTGTCATTAACGTATGATATTTAGTCATAACTTGAAAAAAGTTGAAAAGACAATACTAATTAATAATAATATTTAAAGAAAATAAGAAGCTTACAACACTTGCAAAAAAAAGAAATTGATGGTATGCTGTGAATTCAATCAAGAAGGAATGGAATTGAAGGATTAATAATATAAAGATAGATATGTGCAGCTATTTCCGATTTCATATATGTCAATAAAATACTTTGAAAAATGGTTTCATTTCTTTCAGTCTAAAGTGCAACATTTGAAAATGTTTTATTAGTTTATTCATCTACTTTAATGGAACAGTACAAAAAGGAAAAAAAATGTATACAAAACAAAGAACAAACAATAATTACATCTCTATTTACAATTACAGATTAAAATGGCAGAGAATGGAGAAGACAAAATTGAACGCAAAAGAAGATTGGCAAGGGAAAGGAAGCAAAGGTGGAGAGATGCTCAGAAACCGGAAACTTCACAACGCTTGCGAGAAGAAGATCGACCGAGACTTTTAAATAAAAGAAATATGAGTAAGAAAGCCGCAAGTGAGTGTGTTGGGGCTTCCAAGAAACATAAAAGTAAACAAAAACATCTCTGTGAATCATTGTCCAATGATTCTATTTTGCAGAATGACTTAAATGTAGACACACAAGAAAAAAATGTACATATAGAAAGTGGGTCTGATATCTATGTTGAAGAAATGCATGATAATGTGTTTACTACTGCAGTAGAAGTAGATACTCATTATTGTGGGTTACTTAATGTGGTTTGTCAGTATTGTGGGGCGTATCATTTTATAAAGGAAAGACCTACTGATGGAAATTTCATAAGTTGCTGTCAGAAAGGAAAGGTGAAACTTCCACTAAGACACCCATTTCCATATTATTTAGAATGCATAATGAGCGATCCAACATTTCCAAATTATAATAATTTCAAACAAAACATAAGGTCTTATAACAGTGCAATTTCATTTGCTTCAATGGGTGCAACATTAGCAGAAAATGTACCAGGACATGGTCCTTATTGTTTCAGAGTTCAAGGTCAAATATACCACCGAACTTCACATTTACACCCACAAGAAGGAGAGCAAAGGAAATTTGCACAGTTATATGTCTTAGATACGATGGAAGCTGTGGAACACAGAATGACACTTCCAGAAAATAGACAGTGTTTGCGCATAGTCTTTGAACATCTGGATAAAATTATGCAAAAAACCCATATAGTCAAGCATACAAACAATTAGCACAGCTTGAAAAAGAACAACAGGAACATGCTCAAAGACATCAATTGCCTACACCAAGAGTAAATATGGTGTTAAAAAGAGATCGCAACACTGATCAAAGAAGATATAATTTACCTACTATAAATGAGGTTGCCATTGTAACGGATCTACTGGCACCCCGACCGGGTACCTCCGTTGATGGATGCGTCCTAGCTTGCGTCGAGGCCTACAAGCACTGCACCGGACACCAAAACCACCACAGACTCCAAGGATAGTACATCAGGAACAAGCGTTCAGTAGTTACAGCTCAAGGGAGTATGCAAAAGCATAGCAATCCCCAGTATGATAGCGATCCCCTCCAATAACGAGACAAGGCTACGTTTTGAAGGGTCAAGTAGAACTATATTTTAATGACAGGGAATCTCCTTTTATGCAATGGTGCCCTCTGAAGGGCTACACCCACATAATTATCACAACAGACAATTATATAAATGGTTCAACCCCCACGTCTCCTCCCCTCAGATAACAGGTAACACAATTAAAACAGACACAATTTTAACCACATTCTGGATGTACCCCAAATACAGGGGGTACACCTTTAAGTCCCGCACCATTCAATATCTCTCACCCAGGGAAACAACATATACAAAAATGGCATGAATCAGACCAGGGGTTCAAAAGTTAGTAAAAGTATGTTTTTACACATAACACACAGACATTGCACATATCCCCCACACAATACACATATAGGACAATAGGTGAGTCACACCTCCCTGGCAACTTGGATACAATCAGACATTAATTAGATCATTCTTCTTTGTTCTTATCAGAGAAAAACACTTTGGAAAATGCAAGGATCCTTTACAACTTTCTTATCTCTTGAGTCTCTGTAACAGGATTATCTATTAGCCTAGGTCTGCAAAAGTCTGGCTAATATTCTGAGCCAATATATTCTGTAGAACATCAACCAACATACATATAGTAGGATCATATTTTAACCATAATAATCATAAAACAGTTTAAAACAGTGATGGGTTCCGCTACACACCTCCCCCGTGACCATAAGCCGGCATACACGGTCTGATCCCAACGGATCGGCCTGGGGATGTCCGGACAAAAGTATTTGTTGGTCAATTCTCTAGTTTGACAACCCATCAGCATTACTGCAATTCACATTTACTCACATTTCCCATATCCCCAGATAGCTGGGATCTGAGCGCACAAAACCACCGAATAGCGCTCAGATCCTCTTCACACAGTTCAATTGCCAAGTAGCTAAAGTCTTTCCCATAGTCTTTCATTATATGAATGGGCTTCATGGCACAGTTATCTGGGGTATCATGGTTCACACAGGGCAAGTACAGAATGACCCCCCTGTATGTAAAGGGCCAGAATGAGTGACTTACACTCTGGTATGGCCGAACACTGGTTCCAAAGGGCAATATGTACCAGGGCCATAGTCGCAGGGCAGGAGGCTGGCAAACAGTCCTCTCCAAGCCAAAGTGGTGAAGGGCACTTCGTCACACATCTCCCCTTTGGGGGGAAGTCTAACCAGGCACCTGGATATTTCGCTGGGGTGATGGTGCAACACGCTGAGTGGACTTGAGGGGCAGAGGCCAGCGGCACTCTGCCCTGATGCCAGCTCTTCTGCTGGTATAACCTGCAGGACCTCCTGCTCTGTACAAGGAACAAAGGGAGGGCAGAGGCCGACTGCACTCTGCCCCACTGTCAGCTCTTCTGCTGGGGTACCTGGGACATATTCCGGCTCAGTAGCCAGGGAAACGTGGGGGTCAGTGGGGGTTACCATTTCCTGTGTTAACCCTGGGGCCACATTAGAAGTTAGCTGGGCAGGGGAATTTGTACTTACCCCCTCCTCCGGTTGTCCCAGTGAGGGTAGTTGGGGATCTGGACAGGCTGCGGGCGCAGGGACCACGGTCCCATCTGCGCCGTCTGGGAGATTGGTGTCTCCCCTGGTTAGGGTAAACTGTCGCTGGGGGGGGGAAGGACGACACCTTTGGCGCCCTGGGGTACCAACTGCCGCTGTGGAGGAAGGTCGACACCTTCTGCTCCCTGGGGTACACACTGCCGCTGGGGAGGAAGGACGGCCCCTTCTGCTCCCTGGGATACACACTGCAGCTGGGGGGGAAGGACGACACCTTCGGCCCCCTGGGGTACACACTGTCGCTGGGGAGGAAGGACAACACCTTCAGCTCCCTGGGGTACACACTGCCGCTGGGGAGGAAGGACGACACCTTCAGCTCCCTGGGGTACACACTGCCGCTGGGGAGGAAGGACGACACCTTCAGCTCCCTGGGGTACACACTGCCGCTGGGGAGGAAGGACGACACCTTCAGCTCCCTGGGGTACACACTGCCGCTGGGGAGGAAGGACGACACCTTCGGCTCCCTGGGAAACACACTGCCGCTGGGGAGGAAGGACGACACCTTCGGCTCCCTGGGGTTCACACTGCCGCTGGGGGGTAAGGACGACACCTTCTGCCCCCTGGGATTCACACTGCTGGTGGGGGGGAAGGACAACACCTTCTGCCCCCTGGGGTACACACTGCCGCTGGGGAGGAAGGACGACACCTTCGGCTCCCTGGGGAACACACTGCCGCTGGGGAGGAAGGACGACACCTTCGGCTCCCTGGGGTTCACACTGCCGCTGGGGGGTAAGGACGACACCTTCAGCTCCCTGGGGTACACACTGCCGCTGGGGAGGAAGGACGACACCTTCAGCTCCCTGGGGTACACACTGCTGCTGGGGAGGAAGGACGACACCTTCGGCTCCCTGGGGAACACACTGCCGCTGGGGAGGAAGGACGACACCTTCGGCTCCCTGGGGTTCACACTGCCGCTGGGGGGTAAGGACGACACCTTCTGCCCCCTGGGATTCACACTGCTGGTGGGGGGGGAGGACAACACCTTCTGCCCCCTGGGGTTCACACTGCTGGTGGGGGGGAAGGACGACACCTCCTGCCCCCTGGGGTTCACACTGCCGCTGGGGGGGAAGGATGACACCTTCTGCCCCCTGTGGTTCACACTGCCGCTGGAGGGGAAGGACGACACCTTCTGCCCTCTGTAGGGCCGGTAGAGAGACCTCGGTCCCATCTCTACCTGCCATCTGGAGGTCATCCCAGGACCAGTCAATGAAGTCTGGTTCTGCTTGTCTAGTAGGTTGGGGCTGCACAAGGCTGAGCAGGTGTTGGTAGTCCTGCTCCAGCTCCCACTCTCTCGTTACCAGGTGGGTCATGTCTTTGCTCACCTCGCCTTCGTCATCCCAGACATACATGCCCATCCGGTAGTCGTAGATGTCCCAAAACCTAGACCCCTCCATGCTGCCAAGATCAATATCGTCCTCCAAGGCATCCCATAATAAACCCGGGCCATCATAATCATCCCCCTCCGGTAAGTCGTGTTCAGCCGTCCAGGGGGTAAGTCGAACGGTATGCCACCAGAGGGCCTGGTATGCGTTGTCTAGCCAGAGCTCTCGCCATACCAGGGTCTCTAGTCTTGTCACTCACTCATCCAGGGGCTGCTCTCCCAATAGATACATCTGCATCGCCACACGCTTCTGTAGCCGCTGCTCATCACTGGGGAGACTCTCACCTCGCCGCCATTGGGCATCTTCCAGGGCATCATACCAGAGTTCCTTTCTGTCTGCATCCCTGTAGTCCGCGGCCGCCTCCTCCTCCTCATCATGAAACGCTGTCTGAAAACTAGCCGGTTCCATCCTGCTGTAGCCAGGGGCGCTGTACGGATACTAGCGTTGCCCTCAATTTGTAACTCCAAACGTTACCGGTGTCTCCGTGCTGCTTTTCCTCTTACTAGGACGCCATCCCACCACTGCCAGCCAATGTAACGGATCTACTGGCACCCCGACCGGGTACCTCCGTTGATGGATGCGTCCTAGCTTGCGTCGAGGCCTACAAGCACTGCACCGGACACCAAAACCACCACAGACTCCAAGGATAGTACATCAGGAACAAGCGTTCAGTAGTTACAGCTCAAGGGAGTATGCAAAAGCATAGCAATCCCCAGTATGATAGCGATCCCCTCCAATATCGAGACAAGGCTACGTTTTGAAGGGTCAAGTAGAACTATATTTTAATGACAGGGAATCTCCTTTTATGCAATGGTGCCCTCTGAAGGGCTACACCCACATAATTATCACAACAGCCAATTATATACATGGTTCAACCCCCACGTCTCCTCCCCTCAGATAACAGGTAACACAATTAAAACAGACACAATTTTAACCACATTCTGGATGTACCCCAAATACAGGGGGTACACCTTTAAGTCCCGCACCATTCAATATCTCTCACCCAGGGGAACAACATATACAAAAATGGCATGAATCAGACCAGGGGTTCAAAAGTTAGTAAAAGTATGTTTTTACACATAACACACAGACATTGCACATATCCCCCACACAATACACATATAGGACAATAGGTGAGTCACACCTCCCTGGCAACTTGGATACAATCAGACATTAATTAGATCATTCTTCTTTGTTCTTATCAGAGAAAAACACTTTGGAAAATGCAAGGATCCTTTACAACTTTCTTATCTCTTGAGTCTCTGTAACAGGATTATCTATTAGCCTAGGTCTGCAAAAGTCTGGCTAATATTCTGAGCCAATATATTCTGTAGAACATCAACCAACATACATATAGTAGGATCATATTTTAACCATAATAATCATAAAACAGTTTAAAACAGTGATGGGTTCCGCTACAGCCATGGTGTTTAAAAATGAAGATGGTGAACCACCTTTACAGCGGGATATTAGAATATATCCACGCAATGAAGAACAATCATTTATCAACATCAATATATTAAGCTGTAATTTAGATCCAATGACATATCACATTTTCTTTCCAAATGGGGAAACTGGATGGGAACCAAAATTACAATTGGAAAGTTATCCCAATACGAAACTTCGTATTAGATCTAATATTTCCATGCTGGAATATAAAGTGGCACAAACTGCTATCCGTGATTGTTTTAATCCAATTTTACATGGAGGCAAACTCACTCAACAATGGATTATTGATTCATATTTAGAAGTTGAAGCCAATAATCTAAATTTCATTAAATATCAACAAAATAAATTACGAGTTTAACAGTATTGTGGATTAATGGATTATGTGGCAGATTTAGCTTCCAACAGAGACATTCCAGCTGGAAGAGCAATTATTTTGCCATCCTCTTTACAAAATCTCCTCGCAAAATGTGAGAAAGGTATAATGATGCCATGGCTATTGTTACAAAATTTGGAAAACCAGATTTATTTATTACATTCACATGTAATCCACAATGGCCAGAGATCAAGGAAAATTTGAATCTGGGACAAACTACTTCTGACCGACCAGATTTAGTGGCAAGAGTATCAAAATCAAACTCAATTCATTAATACATGATATCACTAAAGCACACTTATTTGGACAATGTGTGGCTTTTGTTTACACCATTGAATTTCAAAAAAGAGGATTGCCACATGCTCACATACTTTTAATACTGCAGGAAAAAGATAAGTTGAACACCGCAGAGAGAGTGGATTCAGTAATTTCCGCACAATTGCCAGACCAAGAAAAATATACAAAACTTTGGGAGATTGTTACACATAGAATGATTCATGGCCCATGTGGAGAGATGAATCCTAATTCACCATGTATGGAAAATAAAAAATGTACTAAAGAATTTCCAAAACTATTTCAAATGCAAACTTATGCAAATTGTGATGGATATCCTTTGTATAAAAGAACACAAGG